>JAMQGT020012036.1:67500-96665 GCA_024447675.2 Pterophyllum scalare
CAAAAAAATAAAAAAATAAATTAAAAAAATGCAAATTTGCAAGCCTTCAGTATGTGCCATCATCTATAAGATTAAATGGACTTAAAAGTAAAATTAGTAAAGAGTTGTAACATGTTTCATATCTGAATAATTCTGCAATAAGAAAATTTACTTGGGCTCATCATTTGGCTACAATATTTTGTCCAATGCCATGATTGGCTTGTCTTGAAGATCTCCACAGGTTTTTGTGAGCTGGTCATATTTTAAATTCATGTGTTAGCATCAAGATGCAATTTACAATGGTGTGTGCGCAGCACACTGATGATTTATTTTACTATAGATTTGATTTATTTAAGTCACATGTTTGTTGTTCACAATGTTTAAGTGATAAGAAAAGGCAAGCGGAGATGAGTAGAAAGCAGGCGCTCAAATCAAAAACTTGAATATATAATTTCAGCCTGTCCATATGTTTATTTGCCCTTTTGATGAAAGTCCACATGCTGTTATTCATCTTGACAGAAGTGTTTGTCAGCAGAACCAATTGTCTCCAAGGACCAAATGGGTTTTTACATCTCTCTGAGTGCTTAACTATTTATCAGCAGCCTGTTCTTTTTTTGATAGGGCACGCATGCAAAATGGATTCTGCTTAGGTGAAAACAGGTGATGATGATGTTAGACTAGCTGATGAGTGCATGTGGACAAGGGGAAGGGTAGCTGAGCAGCTGGAAGGATAAAAAGAGAGACAACTTGCCAGCTCTCAGATTCTTTTAACTCTGCACACCACACGACTTAAAAGGACGGTCTCTGAAAAATTGCTTGACATACAAAACAGTAGCAGAGAAATATCCCATTTCCATGGAATACTGAATACTTTGTTGATGAACTGATGCTTCTTAGCACGCATTTGCCTTTTTTCTCTTCTCTATTCTGCTGCAGAAATGCTTCAAAATATAACACCTACACGCTAAGAGATGTTTGCTGAAGTAAAACTGACTGAAAGAAACAGTCCTCCTCAGCGTAAGCTACCCAAACAATATACCAGCGGTGGCCAACTCCAGGCCTCGAGAGCCGGTGTCCTGCAGGTTTTAGATGTGTTCCTGATCCAACACACCTGAATCACATATAGAAGTCATTAGCAGGACTCTGGAGAACTTGAATGCATACTGAGGAGGTAATTCAGCCATTTGATTCAGGTGTGTTGGATCAGGGACACATCTAAAACCTGCAGGCCCCGGAGTTGGCCACCCCTGCAATATACACTCGCAAGCAACTGCATTAACTATACCTGTTCAACTTTCGAAATCACATCAGAGCCACCACCTGGCTTACTGAGAACATACTGTATGCCACATGCATATAAAACGATAATGTCCTAAATATATCTGTCAGCCGGTCACATGGCTGCAATTCAATCCATTTAGGAATGTAGACATGGTCAAGACGACCTGCTGATTGGAAAAAAGTTGGCTGGTCTGATTAGTCTCAGACCAGCCAACGTTTATCTGCTGTGACATTTGGATGTGTTATCTGCCGTGACCTTCAAATGGTAGGGGCAGACTTTGGCATAAACAGCATGAAAACATCCATCTTCCCTTGTATCAGCGGTTCAGGCTGGTAGGTTGGTGGTGGTATAATGGTGTGGGGGAGTTTGGGCCTCTTAGTACCAAGCGAGACTCATTTAAACACCACAGCCTACCTGACCATGTCCATCCTTTAATGATCACAGTGCACCCATCTTCTGATGGCTCTTTCCCACAGGATAACATGCCATGTCACAGAGCTCAAATCATCTCAAACTGGTCTCTTGAACATGACAGTGAATTCCCTGCACTCAAATGACCTCCACAGTCACCAGATGTCAGTGCAACAGAGCACCTTTGGGATCCAATGAAATGAAAGATTTGCATCATAGATGTGTAGTGGATAAATCTGGAGCAACTGTCAGATGCTATTGTGTCAATATGGATCAAAATCACTAAGGAATGTTTCCAGCACCTTGTTGAATCCGAGAATTAAGGCAGTTTTGATTCTGAAAACAAAAGTGGTTCAACCTGTACAAGCAACCTGTTTATTAGGTACAAGGTGTACCTAATAAAGTGGCTGGTGAGGGTACATATGTTTGTATGTGACACAAAGTTCTGTAGCAGCAGTAAGTAGGTACGGTTAACAAAACATCATGCAGTAATTTGTTTCTCCCCATCTGAAAGACAATGTTGTATTTCAACCATAATGATGATGTTTTCCTGAGCATAACACACAACTGCAGCTCTCACAGAAAATAAAACAAATGAAAACTTAACTGGACAAAGTAAAAGAGAATAAAACACATGGGTTCTAGGATGAGTGACTTCACTAATGCTGCACAAACTCCCTCCTGTTGATGTCTGACTCACTGTGGAGTGGCTGTGCCAAATTCTAATTAGAGCTTCATTAGTTTCATCTGCATTCACAAGCACAAGATGTGCACATAGATGCACTTTCAACATGGCTGAACATATATTAACATAAACACACAGACAAAAGCTGAAACCTCACAGTGGCTTGGCATTTATGCAGTAAACACACATACTGTTACACAAACACTCGGCCTGGAGAGCAGCAATCATTACCATGACACATCTGATGGTCTAAACGGTTTCCGAGTTATGTTTCACCAGCCGACTCAAATAAAGCCGCTCACATAATGCAGTGCAAATCATGTCTTTGCTTGCTTCCTCTTATTCCAAAAGCCTAATAAAGGTTTTATCTCCCAGCCTTCTAAGACAGATGGAGATCATTAGACCTCCGCTCTCTGGTTTGTCATGTCTACATCCATAGGTGATCTTTGTCTTTCCTTTCACTTATTCACGCATCTGTCTGCCACTCACTCACTGTCTCTGACCATCTCCCTCTACATAGATTTATATCTATGGTTTTCAACTCCAGCACAATCTCACAACTTTAACAAGTGCTTCATCACTCTTGTCAGAAATAGTTACAGGAGTCATGACACACACTTCCCCAGACAGGAGGAATTGATGGGTAGCCATTAGACTGATCCTAGAGTGAACAGAAAGGCCTACATCGCTGCATTCCTCCGCTCCTTGACCCAGGAAGCATGGCCACCGGCTGCTGTTTAGACAAATATCAAATGCAAGATTTCTTTACAGACATTGCTGTCTATGTTTTTAGTGTTTTGAGCAACAAGTTGTTAAAGGGAGGCACTTAAATGATGAACTTAACAGCTGCGACTGCTGCAACATCTGCCCATAGTTTTAAATTACAATCAGAAACTCTGCCAAAAGGCATGTGCAATCTAGAACGTGTTAATGAACCTCTGTCATTGATGGCATTATTAGGAGACACATATGGCTAAGTAAACACTGCACTGAATGGATCTATGGCTTTATTGTTGGTATTGTTACAGTTTTAGCTGTGCGCCTGTTTGTAGTAGTGTTGAAACGTGTTAACAGAGCTCCTGCTGTCCTGCCTGCTCTGGTGACCATCTGGACTGAATCCATCACTTCGTTCTGCACTTCCTTTGTGGCCCTGACTCCTAATTTCTCATTATGACACCACGGCTGTGGGACCAGCAATAGGAGAGGGAATTCTGCCACAAGCCGATACCTGACTGCCATCGCCAGTTATAATATTTCCTATGTATAAAACGCTTTCCTTGTAAAAAGAGGAGACTTTACTCTAAACAAAGTTTATAAAAGTCAGTCTAATATTTGTTTACATTATAGTATCTTTTACAAGGCAAACAATTTCTCATAAAAGTATACTATTTGTGAATTGAAAAAAACCCACTGCCAAGTTACTATGCAGAAATATTCTATCAACATTTTTCATGATATCGTTTTATGAGTTTTAATAAGCCACATGGCTTTATGGCAGTTGATGACTGTCTTTATGGTTCCAACCTTAGAAATGTTATTGGTGCGATGACAGGGAAGGAACATCTGTTGCTGCCATGTTGGCATGTTATTTGGGTGAATTATGGCACAGGATCATTGCTCTTGTACTTCCATTCATAAAGATACCTGAGCAATCATTTGCACTCAGTGTTCTACATACTGAATGTTTCAGCACTCTCAATCAGGGTTGAATTAGGCCACTTGTGAGGCAAAAAAGTAGCCTATATGTTTTTGTACTCAGATTTCTTAACAGTTATTCTAAAAACAAACAAACAAAGCAAAAGAAGAAACTCATTAACAGCTGAAACGTTACAGAATTTTACTGCAGAACTGTTTACAGAGGTGGTGCAGTAACATTAATGAGACTCGGAAAAGGTGTCTTTATTTTAGTGCATTTTGCAGTCTTCATTCACCGAACACAGAAAAAACTAAAAAGACTGTTTGTTCTGTTGTCTTTGCTGAGAATTCAGATTAAATGCCAGGATCAAAGTTTGTGATATTGAGCCCTACACGCAGCCTTTGCATTGCTGATAAAATCTCACAAGCTCTGCTCTTGATCTTTTGCAATTAAAGCAAAACTATGTACCCTTCTGTTGTGATTCTTTCCCATAGAAACAAAATTATCATTCAGAGGAATAAAAATGATGATTCATCATGATGTTCAGTCTTACTTTTTCTGAACTGGTTGGATAAAACCGCTTTACCATATGTAGCAGCTGAAAGACAGCACGACATGTGTGTCCTCAAGCATGGGGCTGAACTAAGGGGCTGCACCAAGGCCCAGCATAAATAAACAGGGATTATTTTGGACTGTGAATTATGCAAAGCTACTCTAGACTCCAAGAATAAAAATATGGAGTCAGAAATAAGCATAAAAAGTACCCTTTAAGTTTTTTTTTTACCTTGCTGAGAGAAGACCTCTCCTTGTTGCAAGTTAGCCAGTGTTAAGCTTGCTCCTTAAACTGCATCACAATGCTGGTTTGCATTAGAATTTTTTGCTTTGTTGCTTTGAACGACCGATGTTCCATCACCTTTCCATGCTTTCTTCGAACCCAACAGAATTTAGCTGTGTTTGATTATCATGATATGGTTGCTGCTGTTGCTGCTCACAAAAGGTACGTCTCAAGGTAAGTAATGGCTAATGTAAATGTCAACCACTACATGTATTCCCACATGCATACAAACAGATCAAGAGTCATTCTCCTGTCAGCATTTTTACATTGAATTCAAAACTAATAAAGGTAGAAGAGCGGATTGAGTGTTTTGAACACTCTGGAGATGGTCAAGGTTAAACAGTTGCAAGCTGGAGTCTTTTTCTCTGCTTTTAAATACCTGACATGTTCCCTGGAGGATGTCTGATCCTCTCTGGCCACAAATCAACCAGCAATTATAACCCCACAGAAACCCATGCACGGACCATCACGGCCACCACAGTGTTATCTGGCATTGCAGCTGCATGAACCAGAAGCAAAAATCCAAGACAATGTATTTATGAAAAGCCAAAGTGTAATGTCAGCAGAAGCATAACAATTTAAGCAGAAAGAAGAACAAGAGAAGGAAAAATAGGCAAGCAAATGGGGTCGTGAGCATGACATGTGAGCAAAAGAGACTGCAAGCACGTTTGAAGAGCTATTCATCTCTATAGTCCTTCACAAATGCATTTATTAGCTAGAAAAGGCTCTGGAGACTTAAAGCCTGAGTAGCAATTGTGCTTACTTGCTTAATTCTATGCTACTGTGTGCACTGGAGTCTAAGCTTTACTTCAAGACTAAAGGACCTTTTTTGTGCACTCAGAATAACTTGTTCCAACATAGCTGGAACCAAGGTGCCACCTTATCACTTACAAAGGCAACATTGTTGGTGACATTGGCAAGTGTTTAGAAAATAGAACAGCTGGCAGTTTTCTAGGGTCGGTCCCTGTGGAGGATCAATAATTCCTTGACATTCAAATGGAAAAGAGGAAAAAAAATGTATATATCGGTAAATATAACTCTTATGCTCTAATGATGATCATGTGAGAGTGTGACTACTACATAGACTCAAAGAATCAGAAACCATTCTTTAAAAAACAAAAAGTAGCAGAATTGAGTCATTGCTATATTTGATTACACTTTTGATTTAATGGTTGCATATGAGTACAGATTTTAAAACCCAAAGTCAAACTCAACTCAAAAGTCAAATTGCCATCTTTTTTTGTGTATATAATTCACAAAAATCTTGTGTTAGAGACAACAGATTATTAAGCTTTGATAAAAGAGAATAACCTGGCACACACATGCAGTTATGTCTCCTAAAAGAAGCGCCATCTGCATCACATTCCCTAAAAATGAGGTGACACAAGATATTGATACCAGCATTATTTGCATTTTGAATATAGCCACCTGTTAGCTTCAAAGCATCGCAACAGAGGGAAGCACTTGACTGATTTGACAGTAATGACTAATCATGGACCAGTGATATAAAGCGGGCCTCTTCACAAGGAGCCTTTGATGCAGGTGAATCACATCCTAAACATACTTATTAGCAAGAGTGAGGGAGGCAGGGTGAGGTGGGGGAGAGAAATTTGTTCCGCACGTTAGCTGGCATGCTTGGGTGCACGAGAACAGAAGGTTGGCATAATGAATTTTGGCATGCAAGCGGCTGTTAATGAAATAAAGAACCCCACCCCAACAGAGGTGCAAATGTGTGTGTGCGTGAGTGCCTGAGAGTCTATGCATGTTTGTAAAAAGTGAGAGCTGTGTGAGTTTACAGCAGAGGAAAAAACGAAGAGCATAAAGAGCAAAGGAGAAAAGTTTATTACTGTACAGAATACAGAGGGGCAGTATTTTGTATTTGTGTGGGTTGTGCACGGGAAAAAAAAATCTTGCTGCACAGTTTATGAACAATCAAGCATTGTGGCTCAGGGCCTGCTGTGTGTTGCCTGACAGTAAGCTGGTCTTGAGTTAAAAACCCAGGTAGGCCCTCTTTCTGGAGTTTGAATATTCTTAAGAGGCATACTTAAATCACATTAAATTTCTTAAACAACAATACAGTGTTGAAGCAATATCATTATGCAAGCGGTGACTGTGGATGTGTGCCATAATGTGTAGGCGTTGAAGCTGCAAACACAAACAACCGATGACAGGTGGATGAAAGGGAGAAACTGTCTGATCACATAAGGCAGCTTTTATAGCCTGGAAGACCCAGAGGTGAGCTATTTCAGCTGAAAACACTAACATGTCAGTGAATTTCCCTACAATATAGGCTGGAACTACCTTCCAGACAGTGGGAGGAGTGTCATTATGTATCATAATGTACTGTACCTACTTCGAAGTGGCTCAGTTTATGACTCATAGACTTTTGCTGAAACAACAAAAAATCATGTCCTACTCAAACTGCCCATTTTCATCAAACACTACTGTATTGTCAAAGCTGTTAGCAGTTCAGATATGCACAAGGTGCACATATATGGTTGCAGCAATAGTGAGATGGGTCTGTAAGTCACATTTTGTCACATATAGGTGCTTGTAGAGGATCTCTTTGCGCCACATTTACACGCACAAGGTAAGCATTGTCTTTCATCATGCAGAGTTTCATACATTTTGACTCAAATCATGATCTTCTCTTGAAGCAGATATGTTTGTTGTACCTAAAGCTAGATGCAAAAGTAAAAAGTGAGAGAACAAAAGTGAAAAAGTGAAAATGAAGCTAAAGCGCAAAACACAAAACTTTAAAAACGAACCCTTGTCTAACTGCTGACAAACTTGCTACTTGCACAAGTGTGCGAACAGCACTACCGCCACCCTTCCAGCCTCCTAATGTCACTGAATATTGTAGCATAGCTGTTTAAATAGTTAAGATATATTTAGGACATTATCATTTTATATGCATGTGGCATACAGTATGTTCTCAGTAGGCCAGGTGGTGGCTCTGATGTGATTTCGAAAGTCTCTGAAGATCGTCTGTCCCCACCCTCTCAACACGGGTTCTCTAATTGAGTGTTAATTTGGTGCTAATTATGTAACATGTTATCCCAGTGAGACGCCCCAGATGCCACGAGATGAAGGCGTTTGGAAGAGTGTGTGGAACTGCAAAGCAAACCATTTAGGGAGACACGATATGATGCCGGTTCTGCATATGCTTCATGACAGTAAATCACAATGCAGAAAAAACAAAAAACACCACACACTCAAACATCCCACGTAAGGAAGCATTCAATCAGTCCAAGTGTGCTCTATAAGAAGGCCATCCTCATATGAACTGCAGCTGCTTGTTAAACAAATATTCTTCTCTGCAACCGAGGGTTTGAATAAATCATTCAACAAACATTTCCCTGTGAAAATTTGGACCTTTAAACACTTTTTTCTTTTCTTTGACTATGAAAGTAATAAACACTGATGCTGGGGTGTTTATTTATTTATTTTAAGTGGTTGAGCCTGGGGTTGGGCCGTTGTACTGATGCTCTTTTCTCCCTCTGTTCTGTTAGTTCTTCAGCATAACAGTAAATATAACATGATTAGGAAGAAGATCTCTCTGGTCTTTTATTCATCAAACTTGTAGAGCTTCATGCAACGTACACTGTTGAATATTCTGCATGGGCACCAATGGAGGCTGTTATGATTTGCGAATATGCGTGTAGTGCTCGCTTATTACACAAGAACGTGAAGGTGTGCACTTGCCCGCCACTTTGATCAAAGGTTAATGCTATCACATTTTCAACCAGTTCTGTGAAAAAGACCAAACGCAACTGTGCATTTCTCAGTGCTTCCAAAATATGCTGCCCTACACTGTCTCCATAGACCTAAACCTTTAAGAAAGGTCATAATTTCTTCAAACATCTAGTTAGTTTAGTTTATAGTAAACATTCTTCGAACAACAGTAACTATGATATTTATAGGGAACTATTTTTAAGAGTGGAAGAATACATATTTAATAGGCTATTGAATTTTTAATCTATTTTGAGGACTGTTAGTGTAATTGACTCAAACTAAGCGATTTTGTGGCAAATCAATTGGGGTCAACTGAAGCCGTGCTATATTTTTTTTATAACTATTCTCTGTTGCTTTTTAATGATTTTCTAGCGGTAAGAAGAAGGCCTTATCCTCTAGTTGGCTTCATTTCTCTTTGCTACAGTCTAATGATGCAGATTCACATGTGGAACTCACTCAGATACAGTATTACTAAACCCCACTAATGATGCTGTGCATCTTCACTCACTGTCACACTGTTATGACTTACTTGCACTAAGTATGTTATTAGTAGCACATGTATACTCACTGATCACTTGATTATTTACACCTTGCTAGTAGGTTGGACCACTTCTGCTGTCAGAAAGGCTTTAATTCTTCGTGGCATAAATTCAGCAAGGTGCAGGAAACACACCTCAAATATTTTGGTCCATATTGGCATGATAGCATCATGCAGCTGTTGCAGATTTGCTGGCACATCCATGATGTAAATCCATTGTTCCACCACATCTTAATGGTGCTCTGTTGGCTTGAGATCTGGAGACTGTGGAGGCTATTTGAGTACTGTGAACTCATGGTCATGTCCATGAAAACAGCATGAAAACAGAGTTTTGTAACATTGCATGTTATCATACTGTAAGCAGCCATCAGAAGACATAGGCTGTGGTGTTTTAGTTATGCTCAGTTGGTATTCGGGGACACAAAGAAAATATCACCTACATTATTTCATCACCACAAGTAGCCTGAACTGTTGATACAAGTCAGGATGGCTGCATGTTTTTTATGCCAAATTAACTGAGACTTATCAGACCAGATAACATTTTCCCAATTTTGGTGAGCCTGTATGAATTGTAGCCTCAGTTTCCTGTTTTTAGCTGACAGGCTGACAGGCATCACATCAGATGTGGTCTTCTGCTGTTGTAGCTCATCTGCTCCAATCTTCAATGTGTTGTGCATTCCAAGATGTGAGATGCTTCACCAAGAAAACTGCCTCACTGGATATTTTCTCTTTTTCTGACCATCTTCTGTAAAACCCTAGCAATGGTGTGTAGGGAAATCCCAGTAGACCAACAGTTTCTGAAATACTCAGACTAGCCCAACAGCCACTTCGTCACATTATCTTGGCCATGCCCACATGCCTAAATGCATTGGGATGCTTCTCTGAAACTGGATGATATTTGCATAAAAGAACAGTTGAATGGCTGTACCTAATGAAGTGGCCAGTGAGTGCACTTCTCTTAAAATGAAAAGTCAAAAAGCCTTCTGTGAAAAAGGTCTGGCTGTACAGGTATGACTGGAATTAATGTCACAATACTGATGTAGCATCAACTTCATTACTTTGCAGTGAGTTGCATTTGCAATAACAAAACCAACTCATAATGTGGATTTATTTTCCCCAACAAAGGAATAGATGACTTAAAGAAAGACATACCTGTTTACCTATGAATGCAATAATGGCAGGGGAGATGACTGTAGTTAGTTTAACACTTATAGAAATCATCAATCCCTCATTCAGCACTGAGCCTTGTCTGCATTCACTAATAGATTTCCCATTCTTGTCTAATTAATAAGGGAAGCCTTTTCACCCTGAATGCCTATATTGAGGGGTGGAGAGGTCGCTGGGAATCCATCAGATGTGATGCAGTGAATCAGCATAAAGCCTGGTTCGGTGCACTGCTAAACAATGACTGTAGGAATGGACCCAGCCTTCATAATGCAGCACACTGGAACAGGGAAATACGGAGGTAAAATTCATAAACAGCATTGTGCATTGTCAAGCTTTTAGAGAAAGTGCATTTACTTGCCTTCTTCATTATGTGTTAAACAGTCTTTAGTCAGAATTAAAAATTACTAGTTGAGAAATAGCAACATTGTAAGAGAGAGAGGATTTGTGGGAGAAAATATAAAAAATTTAGAATGTGTGTGTGTGTGTGTGTGGGGGGGGGGTCTCAAACCCTGTAGTGTCCTACCTTTCTGAGCAACAACAACAACTGCAGAGAGAAAACATACAAGGTGAGGGAGAGAGGAATAAAGGAGACCAGCGAGCAGGACCACATACAGGACAAGGAAAAATGCTGTGACACTCCTCACACCCACATCATTCTGCAGCAAACTGGCAAGTCAGTAATAAAAGCTGACTCAGTCTCCTTCTGCAGTGCACATTTTACTTCATTGTTCCACACATTTGATTAAAGTACAAAAAATATCTGTTCCTGACACAGTGGGGAGCAGAGATGGTCATACAGACAACAGATGAGTCACGAAGGGCACATCCTATTGTTGAGCATCAGACTAGCTAGACAGAACTGTCAGATTGCAATCTCACTAAGGTCAACGAGTCAATCAAAAGTGTTAATCAGCATAATCTCACCTGCATCTTCAGCCCACATATCTACTGGCCACCTGAAGCTTGGCAACCTTCAAAGAAAACTGCCATTTGGGCACTGCTGCCATCAGCTACATCATCTAATCAATCTCATTGGTGCCTGGTTCCAAGAAATTAGCTCTTCTTTAGCTGATACAAGCAATTGGACTTACATCTGTGTGTCCAAAGTGGCAACTGGTTTATGCGAGGAACAGGTGGAACAGAAATTCATTTATTTGCAGTTACTACAGCTGGGCAGGTATTCATGAGCATGAATATACAATTCACACACAGGCATGTGCAGCAGTTACTACAGGGCGTGCACGTGCACAGTGCACACACACACACACTCACACACACACACACACACACACACACACACACACACACACACACACACACACACACACACAGAGTAGATGCTGACACTGGCATCTTGGACAGCTTCTCAAACTGTGTAGGGATGCCAGAGGAGGAGGAGAGAGAGAGAGTGAGCAAGAGAAACAGCAATGCTACTGTAAAGACATCATTTTCATTGTGTACCAGGGAAAGTGGTGGCACCATAAAATGGTAATGACAGTTAAGGCGGTTAGTCACGGACTTACTGGAAGGTGCTGAAAAAAACCCACACGCCCATGTTTTGACATAGACAAAATTCCTTAAAGTGTTGCTATTTGGGCTAAAATCATTTCAATAAGGAGAGATCATTAGGAGGAATTGAACATGATTTATTGATATACAGAATTCAATTAAGGCATTTGGCGATTAGACTCCAATGGCCCATCATAGCTGAACGGAATCCCAGCAGTGATCGGAATTTGGGCAAGACCCCCGGAGTCTCGGATGGAGCACTTATTGGCTTGGGTGAGGTGGAAATGGGGAGGAGGTGGGTTGCATGAATGAGTCTGCAATACTGACAGGTAAACTGTGAGATTTAAAGTATGCAGAGTGGAGGCTCATTGCCTTGAAGAAGGTGGGAAGAAAGAAGATTGGACTAGAGCAGTGATGTCAGCTTTGACAGCATGGGAAAGTGGAAGTGAAGTGAAGAATAGACTAACAATCAAACACCAATGAAAGCAGAGAGATGAGTGATTACATATCTTCCTTAATCAACTTACGCATAAGCTTCATTACGATGTAGAAGGACGTATACCACCTCATTACTGGGCATACATATATCAACACCTGTCAAGGTGAAGTGAATAAAATTGATCTACAATGCAATGTTCAGCTGGGAATACTTGGGTCATGGCATATAGATAGTACTTTCACATTTACCTCCCACCAAACTGATAGTGTTGACCTAGCACCCTCTGTGGGAAAGGCAGCCTTTAACAGTAGTGGGCTGTGCATTCCCCCAACCCTGCAAACTTTGAGATGAATGGATGCTCTGGCCCAAAGGACCCAGTGCCAGTAGTAGGTAGTGACGGGACGTACTGTGCTGAGGCTTCGGAGCGTGTGTTGAGAATTCTGGCAAGTCTTTCAGGAAGTGCATATCAAGGCTTGCTTCTCTAAGGGCGAGTGACGTCACTGATGACATCTGAAGCCTCACTAGTCCAGCAGGTGGTTCTAGTGTTGGCCGGATTTATGAACATCATTACACATAATATGCCTATAAATAAGGAAATGTGTGACTACTATGATACTCAAATATTCACAAGTCTTCATTTTCATTCTAAAGTGAAATGTTTGCTATGTACCAAGGAGCTGGAGTCCAACACCAACAGCTCCATGGGTATCATCTAGGCAGAGGTGCATATATCCAAGCCTATACAGGCGTGCTGTGGGACATTTGTGCACCCCTACCTCCTCAGTACCATGTGAAAGGGTTTTCTCCAAAAGAGAACCAGACTGAGTTAAAGAAAAAATATTATTTCTTAATAAAAATGAAAAAAGTCACTATAACCTCAGTATTCATAAGCACAATCACTGTCCCATCTTTTGAAAACAGTGCAAGTGTTTTAAAATAAACATCTCATGTCCAATTGGATTTATTTGAACACTGACTGAAACCATACTGACAAGTTTTTGACATTGATAGACTTCTATTACCATCATCCACACATTAATCAAAAATAGATTAGATGAATGAATGAATAAATGAATGAACCACAGAAAATCAGATTAAGGTGGTTTTATTTCTATGATTATTCCCATGTTGACATTGTTGGAAGACAACCAAGAAGCCATCACAAAAAGTTGAAATAACAATAAAGGTTTTGACCAGCAGGGGGGTTTGTGTGCACATGAAGCCTCAGAAATGACCCTGTTTTTGAACCAACTAGATGGAAAGCTTCAAGGCTTCATGAGGCTTCATCTAGCCATCACTACTTCTAGGTAACACACTACAAGGTAGGACACGGCCACGAGGAAGCATGTGACAAAGGACAAATGGAGACTGAAACAGTAAATACAACACAGGATAACAAGAGCATGGGAAACAGGTGGGAACACAACTGGGACTAACATACATAATGACTAGGGAGGATGTTAAACTAGAAACAAGATACAGAGAAAAACAGCCACAAAAAATAAAACAGCAAGAGAGCCACAACCGAATAACAAGACAAGCTCAACTTGACAGAAAGCACAAAAACACGAAGATGAAGAATAAGCCAGACACAGACACACAAGGGAGGCAGGAATTAACAGGGATACAAGAACAAATCAACCTGACACCAAGAACAGAACTAGACGTGAATATAGATAGATAGATAGATAGATAGATAGATAGATAGATAGATAGATAGATAGATAGATAGATAGATAGATAGATAGATAGATAGATAGATAGATAGATAGATAGATAGATAGATAGATAGAAAAGCACACTATCAGCATACAAGCTTTCTTAATTGTTGGAGCAACCAGGTCTTCATTTGGCACCCTCAAATGTTGCATTATCAAAAACCTGCAATTCACAGCCTCTCCACTCGCCTTTTAACTGTTCTTTGTTCTGCATCGGAATGCAGTTGAGTAGATGTGCATATTAATTACATTAAGTTCTTGAAAATATGCCAATAGATGCTCGAAAACACTTATCTTATACCCTCGTTAATTTGAGCACATCAGGGCGTAACAGCGAAGGTGTCCACTGTCATTGTGACGTTGAGATCAAATGTGTTGCGATTTCTCTGTTTTGTCAGTGTCCCCCTGGGGTTGTTAATGGTCATCCGTCTTATCATTTAATTGGACCAAAGCCTTTCTTGAGTTTCTTTTCTTGAGGACAGTGTATAATGAGAGGGTTATTCTGAGTCCTCTAATTGACCTTCAGCTGCTACATATTCTGTCATGAGAACCATGCTACAGCTGTCCTTGAATGTAACAGAGCTGTGAGCACTTTTTTTTCATTCACAGAGGAAAGGAAGGGAAGGAAAGGAAAGGAAAGGAAAGGAAAGGAAAGGAAAGGAAAGGAAAGGAAAGGAAAATGTCTGCAGATTAAGCGAGCCAATGTGCAGAGGAACCACTATATTAACTGATGGCAAGGATATTAAAGATAACAGAAATCACAGTGTCAAAGGTCATAATATAATCAAAATAACCACATAGCGTTACAATGTTATTAGTGAACACATAAGAGGGAGGAAGACAGGAAGAGAATAAAAAAACAACAAAAAAGTCCCAGTAATCTAAGTACAGCATTACACTGTAAGCAAGATGCTAACCCACAAAACTTCCCTGCTAGTTGTTCAAATTAAACCTCACACTGAGGCCATTTACACTGCTGCAGCTACTGCTGCGTTTAAAAATGAAACAACAGGAGCTCCAACCTTGCTGTAAGGTATGAAATTGTACAATAACTCTCATGTAGACTTCAAAATTGAGAAAAGAGCACGCTATCTCAGTGTTCAGTTCAATGAGACATTGTCTTTCAGAGCAGGGCAGGACACAAAATGGAAGAGAAATTATAGCTTTGCAGTAGCTGCATGAACATGCATTATAAGGTACAGAAAGAGAGCGAGAGCCAAAAGTGTCAGAGAGGGAGAAAGATAGATCTGTCTTCTCAAGAAACAGAGGATTAACAAACAAATGTGTGATTTGCATCCGGAGGACAGAACATGACAGCAAAGCTTTGTTTTTCTGTTCCCCAACACTTTATATATTATGCCGGTGAGCGGCGGCTTCAGCAGCAGCCTCATAAGGGCAGCAATTTCATTTTTGAAGCATAAACTTCAAAATAGAGTCAGCAGTAGTAACACGTTGGCATTCCCGAAGAGTTCCATGCATTTTAAGCACCAAAAGGCCTCAATTCCCATCCTTGATGAACAAAAGGTTGATTGTGGTGGTTCTGGATGAGAGCAAAATATTTGTGCTCACCAAAATGATTTTGTTTTTTTTAAGTGAATGACCGAACAAATCACTGAAAAAAGAAATCATGAAATGCTCCGATGAAAGCACAAACATGTAAAATATAATTAGGTGATGATTTACTGATGATTCTCATTCAACTCTTGACAAGGGTTAGATGGCAAGATTGTTACCATTTTTATATGTGACTACCTGTAAGTATCCATAGGTTAGCTGGCCACTGCTTGCACCTGTTAGAAGCCATTACACATAATAATTATCATCATCGTTAAACTTATAGTTAATCTGCAGGACAAACTGCTATACAAAAGAAATGTAATATTCTCTGCTTTTGATGAGCTCTTATTTCACCTCAGACAGTTCTAGTAGCATTGGCTGCATGTTTGAAATCGCTGTCCTGCTGCAGAATAAATTTGAGGCCAATCATCATGGCTTGATGGATAACTATCTGCCTGTATTTCTCTGCACTGAGCACACCATCAATCCTGACCAAATCTCCAACTCCATTTGCAGAAACACAGCCCCAGACTTGCAAGGAACCTCCACCATGCTTAACTGTTGGCTGAAGACACTCATTATTGCACCTGCTGCCATCTGTGTTTTCATGCAAAGTTAAGCAACTTGGCTTTGTTTCTATGTCAGAGATTTGGCTTTTTGGCTGCAATTCTTCCATGAATACCACTTCTGGCCAGACTTAACCGGACAGTAGATGGGTGTACCTGGGTTCCACTGCTTTCTGCCAGTACTGAGCTGATGCCACTGCTGGACATTTTCCAATTTTGAAGGGAAATAATCTTGGTTGTTGTGGTTATTGCATTTATGATCCTTGACATTGCCCGCTTCTTTGTGCTTCTCAAAAAAAACCTTGAATAGCACATCTTGAAACCCCAGTCTGCTTTCAAATCCTTGTCTGGGAGAGCACTTGCTGATGCAGTGTAACTACCTTGCTGTCTTGCCGTGGTGTATGATCTGTGATGTGAAACTGTCTTCCACAACCTCACGTTGATAGCAGAGTTTTGCTGTTCCTCACCCAACTTTAAGTCTCCTACACAGCTTTTATTTCTCAGTTAATGTCAGGGTTGCGCTGCTGTGCAGGCTGGAAGGAGGAAGGACCCCACATGCAGACTCCGGGAAGGTGCTGTTAACACTCACTTTATTTACAAAAATCACAAAAACACGGACGGGAACTCTCCTCACGAAAAAACACACAGGAAAGGGAGAGACGCAGGGACGACAGCAGGGAACAACCACAATGACGCGACAACGAGGCACAGAAAACACCGGACTTAAATACACATGAGGGAACACAGGTGATGCACATTACACAGACGAGACAGGAGGAAGCAAAACTGAACAGGACCCACAGAGACCACAAGACTATCAAAATAAAACAGGAAACACTAGGGAAACAAGGACGCAGACCTACAATACAAAACATAAGACACCGGGCCACCATGACACATGTGAAACTGATGATCATTAGCACCTGTTTGGTATATTCCCTATATATGACTTACTGTGGCATACAGAGATCAACGTCTTCCAAGTAGTTAACGAGGTAGTCTGAAGTGCTCATGTTATGGGGGTGGGGCGTAGTGGAGTGGAAGAGGTTGTGTCATTAATATTGCTATGATAAGCGATATCAGTGTGATCAAAGTTATGACCAGCTGAATAACTTCTCCTTACCACAGAGTACACTTTTAGTGAGAGGAGACCATTTCACTAGCCTCTAAAATATAACAGTAACAAGTCTTTTTAGACGTGCTTTGTCAGCCACTACATAACACTGTTTAATTATTGACCTAGACTTCAAAAGGCTTCAAAAACAGAATAAAAATTTTAATTTCCCTCATGCTCTCATACTTACCCTAAAGGCCTAGATAATGATAATAACCAGAGACAGAGGGTGTGTATGTGGGTAGTGTGGGGTAGGTCAGGCAAGATTAATTGTGTAGTATGTAAATTTCATTTGTCACATGCAGACTGATGTCGATTTTAATTGAATTAAAACAATGTGAACTCTGGCCTGCTCAGAGTCTAAGAGGACAGCTGGTGAATAGTGATGAAGTGAGTTGGAGAACACTTGAGAGATGGGAGGAGAAGTGGGTGGGGTGGTTAGGGGTGAGATAGATATGGTAAGGGCCACAGATTAGTTAATGATGAGAGTGATATTGACCCTAAACTAAAAGCATAGGGTCCTATTCACTAGTAACTGGGCTGCTCAGTAGATTTATAGGCTTTGAAAAGCATGCGGATTTATCTGTATCATGAGGTTGTGACAGATAGTAGGTTACACTGCACATCTCACATATAAAGCAATTTTATATTGGATGTGCCATCCTCTCATGGGTGTGATTGATGCAAGTGTATATGTACACAAGTGCACCGGTGTGTAAGTTAAGTTGAGAAAAGTCAACTGGTGGAGTAACACTTATCTCAGGTGTGATTTTATCATCTCGTCTCCAAGGACATGTACATTAACTGCTGAGAGTCGATCATGGCAGGCCAGCACACAACAGGCAGCAGACTTGCAACATATTCACACAAGCGCATAGATTCAGAGACGGAGAAGGTTTCAGCTGAGGGTAAGCCCATCTCTTTTTCTCACCCAACACCTCTTATCTCTCACCACTCGTTCCTTATATTCCCACTCTCTGGGATAATATCATAGCTAATCGCTGCCTCTCCATCCATCTATCCTCCTTCTGCCTGATAGATGAGGACAGAAAACAGACGGAGGAGGTGTGGATACCTCACTCGTCTTTCGTGTCTCTGCTGACTGCTTCTGCCTCCGCTTTTCTTGCAGCATCCACGGAGGCTGCATCCAGCTGGCAAAGTAAAAGTCAAGTCATCACCTTAATAAATAAATATATAACTAAATCACACACAGTCATGCTCACACAAGTGCACCCCGGCAGTTACATTTTATAAGGCAGTGAAGTGTGCATGCTTCTGAAGGTGACCCTTTGGTGGAAGAACGGTAAGAAACCTTTTACCGCAACGAGACAACGTCCCAGATCACCTCCCCACCTCAGTTCCTCATTACACACACAAATACACTCTCTCTCAAATGCCATTCGCTTACTGTAAACTCTGATGAATGAATCTTAGGTGCAACACTGCCTGCTGATGGTATAAAAATCGGACATAATACATTCCTGTACAGTGAGCAGAAATATAAAGCAAGCAAGATATGATGCAAACAGTCCCATATTTTGTTTTCACAAGTAAACATATTTATCCACTGTACATAAAGTGAGTTTTCCAAGCATCACCCCTGTCGCTGTGGATATTCTACAAGCAGCAATGTAAGGTAGACGATTCCTCTCCTCCCCTCGATTTCCTCTTGCCCTCTGCACCTCCAATTCACTGTGCCAAATGGTACATTTACATTGGCCATAACCTCAATCACCATGCTTGCAGGCTATGCTGAATGTGCAGGCAGACATTTCTACAGTGAAGGGATGCAGACAGTGGTATAATGGGAGCAATAGATAGAAACCCACGCCCGAGGCATCCATCAAACCAAACGACTCCATTACAGTAAGTCCGACAGAGGCAAACGGTAATGTGCACTGTGATAAACACTAGGATAATAGTCTGTTTATAGTCCTGGACACACTGTTTCTGCTGGGAAACACTGGGTAGGAATACAGATAAGATACATGAGCACCAAGCTCTATCTTTTTCACTCTCTCTCTTCTCTCGCTCTCTTTTGCTGTTATCAGTCTCTTTCATTCCCTTGTTCTCTTTATCCTTTTCTGCTCTCTCTGTATAATATTTTCTTTCCTGCAGAACACAGGAGAAGCTGCACACATCAGCTGAACTGGGCTTTATCTGGTGTTTTACTGTTGTAGCATTACCATCGCAGTGCGGGAATGAGGTCTAGGAGAGCCATAAAAATTTAACAGAAATAATTCAGACTTACAATGAAATATCACACAAAATCTCCATTATGTATGTTTAACTGTAAAAAGACAAACTTGCAAGCATCCCCAGATAAAGTGGCCCACGCATGTATCAGTTCATATCATAGGTGGGGTGTAGTTTCAGCTCAGAGATTTCTTGCCGTGTCTGTGAAAGTGGGAAGGGGTAAACACAGCTGTAGACAAATCTGACCACACTCAGCGTTCCCCAGAGGAACCAGGAAATGGCCAACCTGCTGCTGCTATGAATCAATTACAACAGTACACAAAAAGGCACTCTCTCTAAAAATGGGAGGTGGAGGTGAAGGCCTATAGAGAGGGAAAGGGAAAAATCTTTCCATCTGCTGATAATGGTGCATTTGTTCTCAGTATACTCGGTTGCTGCACAGGCCGTGCCTCCCTGTGTCTACAGGCTCGGAATGAGATAAGAAAATTTAAATGCACCGTGACATAAACATAAAATGAGGCGAGGGGCGGTTGTTTGTTTTACATTTCGATTAACCCGAGTAGCATCAGTGCTTGATTAAGGGGATCCTGGATCAGCCTGATCTGTGAGGGCCTGTGTTTATGCCCATAGTTAACCTCTATTACAAGACTTACTTTATTTCAGATAGCAGCTCTTCTACTGCTTTTAATGGAAGTCATTACATAGCGGGGTAGGGTCAGAATACACACGATCTGCAGTGAGGTAGGGTCATAGCAAAGGCCAGTATCTATTGCACTATATTTAAGATCAGTTAAACTTAATGACCTTCTTCATCCTCTTGGCCTATCAAATAAACTACAACATTAGCCCCTGGATGTAGTTTGGCCTTTTATGTTTGCTGTCCAGGCAATGTCGGTTTTAACAGGATGTGATAAAATGTGGATAATCGCACACCCACTTGAGGGGATGATGGTGTAGGTTTATTAAAGGAAATGAGCCCACGGTGAGAGGGAGCTAATCTGATTTTAACTGGATACTACAGCTTTAAAGGGAGGTATCCCACTAAGGCAAAATCCTGTGCTATAGAGCATCCCATATTTTCACAACAGAAAAAGCAGCGTAGAGGATACGGAGCTGGATACAGGCATTTACTGTACTGCAGTTTTCTGTCAAAAACCTTGTTAAACTTTTGCCATGGTTGATGGTTTTCTGCTACATTAAAGCTGAAGAGCATCATGTCCTGAGTGTAAACTTTCTAACTCTGTTTTCATGACAAATGATGGCACTTCACTTTCTGATTAATGTGATTAAGTGTCTTTGTGTAAAATTTGTTCTGAGTGAGAAAAATAAATCCAAACAACAAAAATGTACTCTTTTTTCATCATCTGCTCCCACAATTCGGCTCATGATTGCTCACAGTTGCTTTACCCTACAAGCTTGCTCTCCCCAGTAATTTACCATTTCTGTTGTACTAGCACTTGTCATACCTTACTGTGCATGCAGGCAACATGCTGAGTTCATATAGGGAAAGATAAGGGAAGGTAAATATGTATTTTGCATCGCTGTTGTTTCTTCTCTTTCTTTCTTTCTGCCTCTGTCCAAATCTGTCTTTTCCTATTTCTATAGTCTCCTTCAGCCACTCTGTATCATTGATGTAGACTGTGTATATTTATAATGCAATAAAGGTTTTATGACCATCATCATTAGAGAACATTAAGGTCACTCTGATGACACACAAGGATACTCGTGAATATGAAACACACATATTCTATAATATTCAATTAAACATAGAAACAGTGTTATATGAACACATAGCCAGTGTGCACTTTATTAGGTACACCTTTCTAGTACCGGGGTGGACCTGCTTTTGGGTTCAGAACTGCCTTAATTCTTTGGGGTGTAAACTGAACAAGGTGCTGGAAACATGAGACTAAAACCAACTAACAGACATGTTGCTGCCATGTGACTGGCTGCTTAGATATCTGTGTCAATGTGCTGTTGTGTAGAGGTGTACTTAACAAAGTGGCTAGTACAGCTGGTGTGTTATGAATTCAAAGCAACTCAACACAAAAATATTAAATTTGCATAAAATATGTTAAAAAAAATAATTCTGAAGCTGAACTGTTGTGGTACCAAAAGGTGAAATGATTGAATTCATCTTCATTCTTTCATCTTCCACTAAGAATGAAAACACCACAACAAAGTGTCTTTTAGGATGCAGTGGCCAGGTAAAGTCCACAGAGTTTGCTACAACTTTTCTACAAAAATTAAACAGATAAATAAATAAATAGTTCTCAGCAAGCCAAATTACTTTGAACTTGAGTTTTGGAGTGATACATTGCTCCAAAATTATTCAAATGTATTCAATTTATTTTCTAAATGCTGAGAGCACCTAAAAATTCTGCTCATATCAACTGTAGATACCACGAGATCTAGGGAGGAAAATATGCTACTGTCAAACTAGGTGATGTGACCCTGCAGCTGTTGAGGTCCAAACTGGTTAAGGAACTATGGCGCCACAGGTGAGGGCTACACACAAAATAGAGTAGACACTGGGAAGTCTACTGTGATGGTAATAGTGATAAAGCCAAATCTAGTGTGTCTGCCTATTGAACCCTGCTGTGGGTAAAATGATAGCCCATCAATCACAACCACAGCCAATCACAAAGCCGTGCCTCCAGGATCAATTTTAATCTTACCCAATAGCACACTCTGCTCAGGTTAAGCTGTTCATCTCTGCAAGACAGCAGTCTGTGCACTTCAGTGTGCCTTCATGTCACATGACAACAATAAGCAGTGAAATAAAGAAGCACCAATAAAGATTCTAATCACTAATCTTTACAAATATTCAATGTGGAAAAATACCTACACACACATTCACACATACAACCAATTTGTGCTGTTGCTGTATGTCCATGAAAAATCACTGTGGACACCTTTATGAGGTTAGAAATCTCTAATCAAATTATCTCAAAAATTTGTATTTTTGATACACCTTTTCCTAAGGAGCATTATAAAAAAGGTGCACAGAAGTATGAGATGTTCATGGGTGCAACCCACATACTCAACTCTGCTCAACCCACAAATGCATTTTACTTACAAATGTGGCACCATGTAAGGGGAAATAAACAGGCTTTATAGTGGTATAAGATTTGCCAAGAAGCATTGTTACAACAAAGAAATAATCAACCAAACACAAATTTCCTTACTTTTTGTGGTAGAGTAGTATCAGACCGATCAGTATTCTTTAGGGGGGAACATTGGGTATGAAAGGTCAGGGGTAAAACTAGATTCAACCTCAATCCTGCATCAGTGCAGTTAACCTGGCAAAACGCACAAGCCAGAGCATCCAATTCCCAGGTTTCAACAGATGAATGCTTTTATTTGTCACATGCTCACCTTGCAGCTGTGCAAGGTAAAGAAAAAAAAAAGTAATGAGAGATGGATAGAGATAAAGAGTAAGTGCACCGTAAATCTACTGACCTTGGTCCTGGCTATTTAGCTCTCTGTGAGAAGGGGTTTAGCCTATAGCCTTAAATATTTCAACACTGCTTAGCTGACTGAAAAGTGCTGAGTTAGAAGAAGGGATAGATGCCAGGCCACAGCATTCAACCTCCCTCCAACAATTAACACAACAGCAGGACGCCAGTGCCATACTCTGTGGTGTGTGTGTGTGTGTGTACTTGTGTGTGTGTTTGTTACATTCAACTGTCTACTATAATTGCTACTCTCCCAATTCTTCAAACATACACTAATATGAGGACAATTTCACCAATGCCCCTCTTTCCATACAAAAACACATCTGCAGTTGTTTTTTAATTTTCCTGAGAACTTACCAGTTACTGTGAGTTCAGTCGTTCTTCTAACCACAAAGCCCCCAAACTGGACTTCGCAGGTGTAATTCCCAATGTCATCTTCTGTTACCTCTTGGATAGAGAAAATGTCTCTCTTCTGGATGATGCTGGCACGCCACTGTTTTGGACGGCACTCCTGCACACCAGAGGACAGGCAGCTCAGAACTGTAAAAACCTATTTACTGATATATCGCTTGAGGTTTCAGATACAAAACAAGTGACAGATGTAAAGACACTGTGGACTGCACATGGCCAGAAATGCAATATTCTGGCAAAGCCAGGCCTTGAGAAATTTAAGACCTCCACTTTACCTTTTAATAAATATATATCCACGAGATTTCAAAAGATTTATATTGATGAGTAGAAAGGAAGTGAATAAAGTGGTAAAAATACATAGCTTGCCACTCAGGTATATTAATTTTATAGGGTAAAATGATAAAGCTAAGCTGTTTTTCTACTTATCTGATCAAGATTTATTGCACTGAACAAAATATTCTCCATTCAATATTCTACAAAGGCCACAGAGAGACAGAGAATTTTATTTACACTACTCTCTGCTGACAAAATAAGTATGTTTGTGCTACGTCTGCGCAAATGTGAGTATACGTGAGCAGGCGAAGTGAGTGACTTCATGACACAATACTTTTTTCAGCCTCTCGGTGCTCAGGCAGGGACAGCGGTGGCTTGGTGGATTCTATTCTACCATTGCTCTCGGCAACCTTCGAATTCAATCACGAAGGCTCCGCAGTGGTCCAAATAACTCTGGGTTCCAGCACTCCCAGTCATTACTAAGATTGTAATTGAATTCTGGAAAAACCTAGAGGTCAAGCCCGGCCAGCTAATCTACTGCTGATCTGCCTGTGATTAGTCTGGCATGAGCCCTTCTCCGGGATGCACTTCATTGTCCGCAGGCCATGCCTGACCTGGGAAAGGCAAGAACCCAGGTGATGGAGGCGGAGGTGCATGCTGAATAAAGATCAGGGACCGGGAGCATTTGGAGGGTATCCACTCTTTCCACAGGGCACAGAATGACACTGCACAATTTTCTTCTCATAGAGGTTTTGTGTTCATTATAAAAGCCATCTCTGTGGCTGCCCTCTGCTCACTCCTCATTCTCTTTCAATGACTCTCGCAATGGTGCGGCACACTGCAAATGTAGCTTAATCAATTCATTGTTATCATTTACCTTTATACATTTGCCTTTATAGTAATCTGGAACCACAATTCCAGTAAGGCTTTAAACATAAACGGACAAGGAATTAGGTGAAAACAAACCGACGCCCCCTTATTTCTGACAAACAACAAGATTCAGGAAACAAAAATATCATTAATCCTTCAGGCAAGTATAAAAATGATGCAAAGATCAAAGCAGAATAAACATGGTCACATATTAACAAACACGCTCGGCCAAACATCAAGCTCACCTTGTACCAAGTGATGTCTGGTTCTTTGCCAGGTTCAACGTAGTCATCTATGTCAGGACAGAGGATGTCTTTACTCTTGCTGAGCTCAGCCTTCTCCATTCTTCTCATGTTAGAGTTGTAGCACAGGTTTGTGTCATTCTCTGCCACAGTCAGAGACATGGAAACTTTCATGCAGTATGTAGAGTTTCTGTTGGCAGAGAAGAACAGCGCAAAGAGTTTAAGTATCATTTTTGATATATGATATATTATAACAACTCTCTTATTGTAGCTTAATTTGTACTCATTTAATATGAAATCTATAAAACCGTATCTGTAAAGAGTAAGAAATAAAAGGAAAAACTTTCCTATGAGTTTTTTTTTTCACAAACAAAAAAAATGAACTTTATCTTTACTTCCTTTGATACCTTTTTAGTTATTATTCTTTTCCCTCTGCCTCTCTCAAACTCTTTTTGTGTTTGTGGGGCTAGCAATAATGACACATCAAATCATGACTACTTTCTGAAATCTTTTTTGGAGAGGGAGAGGGTAATCTGTGCTAATCTGTGAAAAGAGAAATGCAGAGATGGTCCCACAACAGGACAGTGAAGGATTCACGGCCCTCCCAAGGACTCGTCCCTCACAGCACTTCTCCCCCTTTTTGTCTCAGGAACCACCTGAGCTGCGGAGTGGGCTTTGCTATCCAAGTAAGAAAGATGACTCTATCTTTAAATTAATGCTATAAAAACCCTCATCAAAGCCACATTCATTACATTCCCTATCATCAGTGACATATTGCTAAGAAGTGACTGTAACAAAGTGTTCCTTAGTAAGCTTATGATACATGGCCGAAAATCTGTGGACACCCTTGCTGCTGTAAGAGTTTCTACTCTTCTAGGAGGTTTTGCCAGAAATTTGTTGGCATTCAGCTTCAGTGGTCCAGTTTCTTTCAGAATTTATCAGCGCTGTGAGAAGGCCTCTGAAGTTATTGAGAAAATCTGTTTATTTAGAAAGCATTTTGTAGAGATACTTATATGAAATGATCTGCACAAACATATAAGACTGTTGATAATCTTATCCCTTAATCTTGTCCCTGAAGCTTTGGTGTAGTCTGGTTGTAGTCTGAGTACTACATTGAACAACACTTTTATAAATAGTCAAGAGTCCATGTGGAGAGAAAAAAAAAGGGAACGCATTTGCTGAAATGCAATTTCCAAACGACTGGCTATTAACTAATTCTACACAGTGATCCAGTCCTCAGTCTCTCTAGAGAAGGAGTTCCAGAATGAGGGAGTGTTTATGATGAAAGTCCTATCACTCCATGTCCAGTGCTTGGTCTTGAGTAGTGTTGGCAGAATGAGGGAGTATGGTGATGGAGAAAATAGGAAAGCTGGAGGGGTCTGTGTTATGGAGGACTTTGTGACTGAAGAAGTGAAAGCCACTTTTACATGTAAACTACAGACAGTGTTGGGAAAATCAAACTGGGTTATTTCTGTAGCTGCCTTCTCACATGTAGCACACAACAGAAGGTAGCCTGGGCCAAACAAACTATCATTACTCCACTTCATTTAGGTGACCTTCTTTTCAGGGCAGAGTGTGCGGGAGGCAGAGCACATGATGTCCACTTCGTCTGTGTGAATTCTCCAGACAATTACCTAAGCTACTCGCACATGGACTTAACCAGGCATGATACATGTGTTGCATTAGGGAGCTGGTAAAGACCGTTTAATCTCCAATCTGACTGATTTGGACATTCAGGTTCTCGCAGAGAGCTCCTATGGCTAATCTGTGGAGAGTTCAGGGCTGCATGCATGTATCAAAAGGGCTATAGATTCAATTGATGTGGAACAGCAAGCCAGGGGAGGTGCGGTGGTCAAGAAAAGTGGGAGGGAGTAAACAGATCAAGAGTTTGTTAAGAACTTCGGATGATATAAAAAGTGCCATTGCAGTAATTGAGTCTGGAGGTCATGAAAATGTGGATCGGGGTGTCAGTGAGAACAGTCTGATCCAAACCATGACAATGGCTCCACGCCAAAAGTCCTATCCAGCAACGACAGGATCTCTCTCGGTCAGTCACCTAGTCAGAAGCTTGTTTGTACGGCCATATGGGCTTTCATTTAATTTCATTACATTACATTTATGGGTGGCCAGATGCTCCCATTCACCGTAAATGATGGGGTTTCATATGATCTACTCAGGTTATGGAAGCAATAAGGGAGTTCCATCTCGCATATAAACACCTTTGACCCCCTGGGGCCATAAAACACAGATGCAGACATGCACATGCGCACCCATGCACCCGCGTATGCTTAAAGGATGTGTGAATATGTGCTGTTATGGAAGGCTCGCAGCAGAAAGTACTAAGAGACACAAAAGGGGAATAGTTGCTTGGAATGAGAGAAAATACAGTGCATACTTCTCCTACATAAAAATGACCAAAAGGGCATCTAGAAGTTGCTGTAGGAAGCTAAAGTAAGATGCAAGATAGTGCCACAGAACTATGCCCTCTTGGTGCACAAAACTAACATTATTGACTCAATACCTCCTATCTAGAGGGAACAGAGTGGGAAGATGTGTTGTTGGAGGCTTACACAGTACATGTGAATAATATACTGTATTGGTTTAATGTACAAATACAACTATGCAAACATACGCTGAACAACACAAACATGGACACATGCATTACATGCACACATAGGCAAATTATACACGTGCAAAGTCAAGCCCTCTGATTATTGACATAATGGGGCGATCAAGAGTGATGAGCTCTCACAGGTATGAACCCGAGCCACTGAAGTGTCTGAAAAGCCAACAGAAGACATTGCTACATGTTAAATATTCACAGCAGGCACCCTGTGGCATTGTGGGAAGGTGTTGGTGCTTGTGCTTGATTGATGGACAGCCGGCGGTCGATGCACGGTCCTATGGTGCCTTTCACGTCTGTCACATTCTATTTAAGTATAGCAGCTTTAGATATTTGTCTGCAGCTCATGGTAGCTGTAATTCTACACACATTATTCTCTAACATGTTGGACACTGTAATCACGGGAAGTAAATGCACATTGTTTAATGCACTCTAGAACACAGGTTATTACTGGAATTATTATAATTTATCCAGTGAAAAATAGAGGGACTGTGGCAGTGAAGGAGTGAAAACGACTGTTGGATCTGACTCAGTGTTACAGACCTGAGACATGATGATATGCAGAGGAAAGAGAGGTGGAGAAAGAGCAAAGGAGTGAGAGAGAGAGCCAAAGAGAGAACATGGAAATTGGTATGTAAATTAAGTCACCTTGACATGAAAACTAGCAATTGGACTTAAATTTCAAGACAGAGAAGGACAAATAATCATTCACACACACACACACACACACACACACACACACACACACACACACACACACACACACCGACTTTAGTGAATCGGTGTGCCTCAATATCTCTTTCTGAGAAAAACACCTGGAGGGCTTTAATGAAAAGCTGGACTTAGCACAGATGGATTTACCTACATTTATAGACATTACACAACATAGACTCAGCTTTAGGATACTGTGTCATGTATACACTGCAGGCAGAGGTTGTTAGGACAGTGACACATTTTTGTTGTGTCAGCTTTAGCCCATTAAATTAGAACACTGACTTTGAAGTTAACAATGACAGTGAAAAGTACAGACTAACAACTTTGACAAGAGTGTGGTCATTACAGCATACATATTTATCAGTGCTTCTTAATAGCTGATTGTAATCAAAGCCTTTGTATTATAAAACTTGTCCCGAATACAAACAACCCAATGTGATCAATCACAGACATTATGGTTGTAAATACATATATATGTATCATAAATATATCCAAAAAATCTCTGTCAATCAGTACGTGAACTCCTCCTACATGATCTGGAAGTGAGCAACCTAAGGATTTCATTTATATCATATATTACAGCATCGTTATGTTGCCTAGCAACCATCTACCAATTATTTAGAATTACACATTTGTAGCATTTTTGCACCAATAACACATTTATAAAAGCACTGCCTCTTTTGAATTTCATGTCAGTAACATCTAATTTGGATCTACAAAACTCATGTTATGCATTACATCTTATCATGTTGCCTAGGAAACACCTAACAATGAACCAAGTAAATTACTGAAACATGTAAACATACATGGAAATACAGTATATAATGCAAAACCAGAGTTTGTGCACTTCTAAATAGCTTGAAAGTCAATATTTGATATGATCAACTTTATTCTTCAACACAGCCTGAACTTTCTTAGGCATCTTTCTTTTAATTTATTCAGATAGTCTTCATTAATAGTTCTCCTTGGAAGGATGGAAAACATAAAGAGATGAGGTGTGACTCAAGACCTTTGCAACATACTGTACTAGCATATGTCATATATGTGTCTGTTTTTGCTGAACTAAAAAAAAAGTACATGAACATCAAAACAAAGGAGGGAATACAAAAAGACATAGCCTTGGCATGACATATAAATCAAACTTCTGTGAAATCAAACTGTCCACTTAGGAAGCAACACTGATTGACAATCAATTTCACATGCTGTT
>JAMQGT020012037.1:0-105022 GCA_024447675.2 Pterophyllum scalare
TGAACAGGCATGCAAGACCATATAGCATGCATATAATTCTCAACATGGTCGCCTGAACAGTGGGTGCATATGTTTGAGTGTCTGAGGCCCATTTGGAACATTCGTTGTCCTGTATAGTGTATTCTATGCAGAGTTTTGTATTGTATAAGTTGTAAATTTGGACTTTTAGTCATTTTGAAGGTGTTTAAGCATATCTGTGTCCAGAAGTTTTCATCTGGGTTGATGGAAAGATCCCGCTCCCATTTTTTAGTTGGGAGGGAAATTGAATCATTAATTTTTAACAACAGCTTGTATATTTTTGATAACAATTTAGGGGTACAGAGATTTAGAAATTCTGTTACCCATTCGGGCATTTTGAAGTTCAGATCATTAAAATTAAATCTTGCCTGTATGATGGACCTCAATTGTTGATATTCTAGAAATCTACTGTTGTTGATTCCATATTTTGATATAAGTTCTTGGCAAAAGGTTGAAAAGTTCAAGGGGGCCGAATACTTTCACAAGGCACTGTAACTAGAATGAACTATTCTTAGCTTTGTGTAATTTAATCAATTATGCTTTTTCCAGACAAATTTCTCAGGGAAATAAATGTAGATTTAGTAAAGACAATCAAATAGCATGAATATCCCTTCACCCCCAATCCAAGATACAGATAAAGTATCATTAATAAAGCTCATTTAAACTCAGGTCAGACCCTGGAGTATAGTTAAATGTGACTTTTTTTTAGGGGCAGAATTTTGAGGCCAAGTGGTGGAGGGTTTCCAGTTTGGTGGATGATGTGGGCTTTAGCTTTAGGTCACCACCTCATCAGGTGGTGACCTAAAGCTCACAATGGGCCAGTTTGCAGCATGTGATGTGGCGGGCATAAGAATTAGCACCTCCAAATCTGAGGCTGTGGTTTTGCAGTCATACAAAGCCAGACTGCCTGCTCCGAGTTGGTAAGGAGTTGCCACCCCAAATGGATGCACTGAAGTATCTCAGGGTCTTGACAGAGAGATTGGTGCGGTGCAATGCTGTAGCAGTCGAGGGTCATTTTATATTTCTGAAGCCTTAGCGTCCCTCCATAAATCAGGTCAGGAGAAATGTGGCTCTAAAGGTTGCTGCCACCATGACATGTTAAGTTTATCATTGCCTACATTTGCAGAGTGAGTTGAGATCTTGAAATCTAACCAGTTGCTTTGAGTAACAGTCTAATTCTTCTCAAAGAAGCCAGTTAACATAAATAAAATAGTTCTTAAAAGTAAATCTTTCCAAAATTTGCTTGTTAGACTGGGCTCAACTTTGACTTTTTACTGAGTTGATGATGTCAGAGAGGGGATGCTATGAGTACTGGGAAAGGGACCCAAATACAGGGAAAAAACAGCCTTTATTTAGCACAAAAGCAGAAAAGTCAATCAAACATCCCAAAACAGAAGGCTAAAATCAAAAACACAAGGCACAGCAAACAGGCAGAAACCACAGATGATCTGACAGAGGACAAAGCGAGACTGCGACTATATATACACAGAAAGGTAACCAGGGCAGGGTGGAGACACCTGGGGCCTATTCCAGGAAGCAGGTTTAGCTACTCTGGGTTTGTTAACCCAAAAATGAGGGAAACTTGAGTTTTCAGTTCCAGAAAGAGCTAACTCCAACTCTGAGTCAATTACCATGGTAACAGACTCTGTGACCCTAACCTGGCAGGTTTTATCCAATGAACGCTGAGTGTCTCTCTGACTCCTCCCTCCTGTTGCACCTGAAATCCCAGTTATTTTTGTGCGTAACATGAAGCTCTTATCACGGATTTATAATGAGGCAGCTGCAGCTGTCAGACTGTCAGTCAGTTCCTCTGAAACATTTACTGTAGTTACTGTAGCATCACTGTTACACCACACTGATCTGGATGAAGCTTTAGACACAGAACACACTGATCAGTGATCAATGATCAATCACGTGGTAGAAGTTCTAATCAGTTTTTGGCAACACCAGCGGCCAGTGTTGCCAACTTAGTGACTTTGTCACTAGGAATTTTCAGACCTCCCAGCGACTTGCAACAAAAAGTGCCTAGCAACAAATTTAGCAACTTTTTCTGGTGTTGTCAGGGAATTTTGAAGGGTTTTGGAGATATATGCCGGTGTTGTGTGATGGGTTCAAAATCATTCTAATTAACAAAGAACAGAGACACCAACAGCCCTTCAGTTTTTACTTGCTCAAGGAGGAAAAAACCATCCTCTGAGCTCAGTCTCCTGGCCAAGGGACGCGGCCGTTCACTGGGCAGAGAGGAAGCGGTCTCCCTGTGGGACAACCCCCTTGTTCGGCTTTTATTACAGACCTTCACAATAAAAGCCTGGAGGATATGCATGAATGTATTTCCTGTACACTTCAAAATAAAACAACAGTATAAAACTAATAAAACAAAAGATATGATAATTCAATGTAAACAGAAGAAAGTTTACAGAATAATCCTAACATTTGTCAAAAATGATTGTCTGCAAAAAACTGATTTTCAGTACTGGAAAAAAAATGGTTGCATTTAAATTGCTGTAAATTATTTTTTGGCCTAAAATCTGTGAATCATGTGTCAAACATATCTCTCATGAATGATATTATGCCATTTTGAGTGAGAAACAATACTCCTGTTACAAGGTAGATGCTGCAATCACTTCTTGGCAAATGACTTTCATGTATTCTTTATTAATGAGGGTTAAAAACCCATTAACATTAAAAATGTCTTTTTTCCTAAGAGATCTGCTGAGAGGGCTGCAGAAATTGCAACAGATATAAGATTACAGTTCTATAAAGTGTAGCCAAAAAGGACTGGATTGAACATAATGTAGATACAAGATTGTGAGGTTCACACTCTCGTGAGGAAACTTTACACGTGTGGAGTGTTTGCAAAACAGCTGGAGAACTCTGATCAGCTGTTCTGGAAACTCAGAGTTGCTGATCTCAGAGTTGATCAACTCAGAGTCTGTGTTTAGACTCAGAGTTTGTTGAACATGCTTCCTGGAATAGGTCTCTGGGGAACAAGACACAACGGAACCAAATCTGATAACGAGAAATGGGGAAGCAAGTAAGGCACAAGAGATAAATAGCTGTCAAAATAAGACAAGAAGCAACAGAACAAAGAAACACCAAGCAGAGATGAAGACTTGACAGCAAGATTCAAGAGGATAGTGGAGAAGCTTAGAATAAACTAAAACACATAAACTCAAATATCTCTCTAAACACTAACAGAAACTTGAATACTAAAGTGAATGATAATAAACCTAATACAATATAAAATAGAAATCCAGGAATACCAAAGGAAAAACTTGAATCAACTGGAAACTACATAAAACTAGAAACTCAGTAAACAGGCACCTAAAGATATGAATCTAAAACCATGAGAGACTCATAGAGAAATAATGCAAATCTGAACTAAAGGACTAAATAACCGAACTCAAGGACAATAGCCAAACAAAGAATACTTAATATGAATGATTTCTAGGAGGCAAGAAGGTAGAAGAATGTAATTCAGCTTGAGCTGACACAAAAAATTTCACTGCAGCATCTTACAAGTGTGACATCTATTTTTTAGCCAAGTTTCTAAGTGCTGATATGAATTCATAGAGTTTTAAATCTAAGCCCTGAATGTTCATTTTCCCCTGAAATCAGCATTTTTCACTATTGACAGAAAACTATGTGTTGTGTAGTAGGCGCATGACTACTGTTCCTTTTTTTAAAGGTTCATTTTCTCTCCATGGAAACTGCTCATTATGAAACCATTAAACCAGTTCACGCTAATCGATAACAGGAAGTTATCCTCACATACATATAATCAGGCCCCATCTTATCTTAAAGAGTACTGCATCACCCCAACAGAGCACTTCGTTCTCAGACTGCTGGCTTACTTGTGGTTCCTAGGATACTTAAAAGTAGAATGGGAAGCAGAGCCTTCAGCTTTCAGGCCCCTCTTCTGTGGAACCAGCTCCCAGTTTGGAGTCAGGAGATAGACACCCTCTCTATTTTTAAGTTTAGACTTAAAAATTTCCTTTTTGATCGAGCTTATAGATAGGGCTGAATCAGGTGACCCTGAATCCCCCCTTAGTTATGCTGCTATAGGCCTAGACTGCTGGGGTGGGGTGGGGGTGGGGGTGGGGGTTCCCATAATGCATTCCACTTTGCTTATACACAACTCTGCATTTTATCATTAGTTATTATAAATCTCTGGCTCTCTTCCACAGCATGTCTTTTGTCCTGTCTCTTTTCCCCTCACCCCCAACCGGGGGCAGATGACTGCCCCTCCCTGAGCCTGGTTCTGCTGTAGTTTTCTTCCTGTTAAAAGGAGTTTTTTCTTCCCACTGTTGCCAAATGCTTGCTCATAGGGGGTCGTTTTAATTGTTGGATTTTCTCTGTATTATTGTAGGGTCTTTACCTTACAATATAAAGTGCCTTGAGTTGACTGTTTGTTATGATTTAGTGATATATAAATGAAATTGAATTGAATAAAAAGTAATTGTAAAACAAAAACATGAATTCAAAGGCTAAAAAAACAAAAAAGAAAACAAACAAAAAATTATACCACAGGGCCATGACAAGGGATATTTCTTATATGGCCATCACAGACCAAAGCTTCACCCACCTGCTGTTTAAATCTTTTGCTTTAAAGGGGCAGCCGACCAGAAAAGATTGGCTTCAAAAGGGAGGAGCTTCAACAGGAAGAACTGAGAGGCAGCACTACAGCCTGGTGTAAAACAAATCAGGATTATTTTGAACTGTGAATCATACAAAGCTGCTCTCAGTAGCTTTTATTCCAAGAATAAAAGCATGGAATAAAAGTAAATGAGCAGCTCACACCTTCTTTAAAACATGGTTAAAATTAGCCTGAAGCATTACAGACTATAAACTTTTTAAATGAGCTGATTTGTTTTTAATTGATTTGATTACAGGTTTAATCCAGGGCTGCAGACTGAACTTAAACTGTTTGTTCCTCCGCAGCTCATGCTGCACAGCAGAGCTGATTCATGACCCTGTGGGTTGGGTGGCTGACGAACACCCCCTCCTCCACCGATTATTGAAACTGTCCTCTGGGTGAGAACGTAAAGCAATAACACACAAAAGCTAATTCGGTTAACCAACAAGCACATTGGCCCCCATACAAGAGAAAGGGCAAAATCTAATAGTCAGGTGGCAATATCTGAGCAGAATTACAGCATTAGTTTTCATCAGTGTCCCCCAGCAGCTAGGTGGGGCTGCAAAACATGTCTGCTGAAATCTAATTGTGAAAAAACCCATTAACTCCCGGACTGTTTGGCCTTTTTTTCTCTTTTTTGCTACAAAAACTTCTGGATTGTGTTTGGAGAAAATGAGCCAACCCCAGTCTGAAAGATGATGATGTGAGAGCCCGAATGATGAGTCGTGTGTGTAATAACATAAATCAAATGGTGGTTTTAACCAGCCCACTTTGATTTATGTTATTACGGACACAGAGACGGAGTAAGGAACAAACATGAACAAAAGCCTTTGCAGAACTCCATTAAAAAGAAGAAAAAAAAAGATTTTTCATCAACTTTTTTTCCTGCCGTGTTTTGATCACTTTTCACTCGTGTGTGGTGAAAGGCTGAGATATCGGCGCTGTTCTCAGATCTTTGTCTGAAGGCTGATTGGCTTCTGTGGGGAAAAAGCACTCAGAAGATGGGAAAGAGAAAGGGGAGAAAAAAGGGATGACACCAATTTTTCCTGCCCGCCATAATTGGCAGTAATGTCGAGGTTGGCATCCAGGCCCCAGTTGCTAGGCAACCGTCTCCGAAGCTTTCAATTTACAAGCCGTCCAGCAAATAGGTTTTTATATGGGATGTTTAGTGCTCACAAGGTGAAAGACGGCCAAAATCTTTGTTAACTCGTGTTTCGTTTTTCATTTAGTTTTATGGTCTACCAGCAGAACACAAAACACAGATAGCCATGAGTAAACCGATACAGACGGGGTCTCTCCTGAGCTGCAAATAAACATCTACAGACACACTGGCCTTTTCAAAGACCATCAGCCTCTGCAGAGACACAAATCTGGGCCTGTAGAAGGGTCAGGGGTCATGTCTGCTGCTTGTAAGACCTCTGTACTCCTGGAAGTCAGAGGTGGCAAAAGTACAGACATTCTGTACTTATAGTAAGTAGAAGTACAGATACTTGTGTTAAAAAAACTCTGGTAAAAGTATTGATTCAACGTCTTTACTCAGGTAAAAATTAAAAAGTACAGGGTCTGAAATGTACTCAAAGTAAGACAATAAAAGTAGCTCTTTGGAGGACATTTCTACCAGCTATTTTTGTGCATAGATAACTGAACCTTGTGCTATATTAACATAATAATAAAATAATATTATCTGTCATTATTATTATTATTATTATTATTATTATGAGAATACGAACTTTATTTTAATGTGAATTTTATTCGTTGCACTCAGCTTGAACAGTTATTCAGACCTTTTTATCTTTTTTTTTTTCTAAAGTAGCTCTGTTTGCTGTTACCTACATTGTAGAGGGTGACTGCCTCATCACCTAAACAGAAAATTAGTACAGTCAGGGGTTATGAAAAATCATAACTTCAAATCATATACAGGTCCAAAACCTGATTTTAAAAATGTAAACTTTACATTTCCAGTTTTACCTTTAAATCTAACCTCTCTTCTTCCTCTCCTGTCTTCTTTCTTTACATGCTTCATCACTGATTGAATTTCTCTCTCTGTCTTTTCTCTCCCTGGAAATACAGCAGCTGGATCTTTAGCTAGCAGGCACACTATGTGACAAACTGCACACAAACAGTTTGTGTGGTTACTGATATTTCTTGAGCTGTTCAAAATGTTGCATTTGAAATTACCTGCCACAATTACTCCCTTTATTTTTGCTCCTCTTCCGTAGCGCTAGCTAAGATGCTTACAAAGAACATACGGAACAAAAACGTTGTTCCGATTGTTCTGGCCCACTTTAACCCCCGAGTACAGCACAATAAATGATGCATAAATTATGTGGTTTTGCCTCTTTCAAGTCTTTGTACGCAATAACCCAAGTCAATTGTCTCTTATGTGTTACTGTTCCCTCCATTTAGGCTCAGATCGGTTTGAAGTTTTAAGGCGTGCAGTGACCAGAAATAAAATCTTCTCTGAGATGAGTTAAATCTAAAGTAACAAGCCTGTTTTCAAAATGTAAGAATTAGGAAGTCCAAATATTTGTGTGAAACTGTAGGGAGTAAAAGTAAAAAGTTGCCAAAAAAATAAATACTCACTACAGTAGAGATACCTGAAAACTCTACTTAAATACAGTAATGAAGTATTTGTACTTTGTTATGTCCCAGCTCTGCTGGATACAGAACATGATGCACCCTTTAACATGAGTATCAAAAAGACATTGTCACAAGGCAGTGCAACAGGTAGGTTCACACAGCATTAACAGTTAAAGTACTTAATTAAAGTATTTTATGCATTAAGTAGTTTGAACAGCATTAGCCCTTCCCCAGCTCTCATTTACTCCCAACAGCCTGTGCTGCGACTTGACGGTCAAAAAGATGTCGACAGTTTGTTCAAATTTGCTAGACACTGCTTGCTCACTGATACCATCGTTACTCCGTTTTGAATGGGCATGTGTTGGTCCGCTTTCAAGTAACAAGGAAATGACCTCGTTCTTGGAGCTTCCTGATTCACAGCACTAAGTCAAAATTTCAAGTTAAATTTCAAGTTAGCAAAAATTTGACATACGTAACTCGAAATTTCGACATATTCTTCTAAAATTTTGGGTTATTTTCTTGAAATTTTGAGAAAGCAACTTGAAATTTCGAGTTACGGATGGGAATTCTGTTTTTTTTTTTTAAGTGGCAGAAAGAAGCTTCTATACATACATACGGATTCATGTTTAGGTACACGACATTCCTGTTTTACACTCTTAAAAAGATGGCGAAGGTTTACATCTGTGGATTGGATGGGGTTGATTGTGGAGTGAACCAGTTCACGCCAGAGACCCAAATTCAACTTTAATAACCTCAAGTAGACATTAGAGGAACTGCAGCTTCTGGCACTTCTATACTACGCTGCTCAAAAAAATAGGGAAGGGAACACTTAAACAACACAACACAATATGACTCCAAGTAAATCAAACTTCTGTGAAATCAAACTGTCCACTTAGGAAGCAACACTGATTGACAATCAATTTCACATGCTGTTGTACAAATGGAATAGACAACAGGTGGAAATTATTGGCAATTAGCAAGACACACTCAATAAAGGAGTGGTTCTGCAGGTGGGGACCACAGACCACTTCTCAGTACCTATGCTTTCTGGCTGATGTTTTGGTCACTTTTGAGTGTTGGTGGTGCTTTCACACTCGTGGTAGCATGAGACGGACTCTACAACCCACACAAGTGGTCAGATAGTGCAGCTCATCCAGGATGGCACATCAATGCGAGCTGTGGCAAGAAGGTTTGCTGTGTCTGTCAGCATAGTGTCCAGAGGCTGGAGGCGCTACCAGGAGACAGGCCAGTACACCAGGAGATGTGGAGGAAGCCGTAGGAGGGCAACAACCCAGCAGCAGGACCGCTACCTCCGCCTTTGTGCAAGGAGGAACAGGAGGATCACTGCCAGAGCCCTGCAAAATGACCTCCAGCAGGCCACAAATGTGCATGTGTCTGCACAAACGGTTAGAAACCGACTCCATGAGGATGGTATGAGGGCCCAACGTCCATAGATGGTGGTTGTGCTCACAGCCAAACACTGTGCAGGACGCTTGGCATTTGCCAGAGAACACCAGGATTGGCAAATTCGCCACTGGTGCCCTGTGCTCTTCACAGATGAAAGCAGGTTCACACTGAGCACATGTGACAGACATGACAGAATCTGGAGACACCAACACCATTGTGAGCGATCTGCTGCCTGCAACATCCTTCAGCATGACCGCTTTGGCATTGAAGCTATGGCCTGGCCCACCCGTTCCCCAGACCTGAATCCGATTGAGCACATCTGGGACATCATGTCTCGCTACATCCACCAACGTCACGTTGCACCACAGACTGTCCAGGAGTTGGCGGATGCTTTAGTCCAGGTCTGGGAGGAGATCCCTCAGGATACCATCCGCCACCTCATCAGGAGCATGCCCAGGCGTTGTAGGGAGGTCATACAGGCACGTGGAGGCCACACACAATACTGAGCCTCATTTTGACTTGTTTTAAGGACATTACATCAAAGTTGGATCAGCCTGTAGTGTGTTTTTAACCTTTAATTTTGTGTGTGACTCCAAATCCAGGCCTCCATTGGTTAATAAATTTGATTTCCATTGATGATTTTTGTGTGATTTTGTTGTCAGCACATTCAACTTTGTACAGAACAAAGTATTCAATGAGAATATTCAGATCATTCAGATCTAGGATGTGTTATTTGAGTGCTCCCTTTATATTTTTGAGCAGTGTATATAAAAAATAATCTCAAGATGGCTATTACATGTTTTCAATAGCCTTTAGTTTTTCTTCATGGACTTAATATTTTAGTACTTGCTATTTATTTTATTTTACAAATTGATCTTATGAGTTTCCTACTGTTTTCCCTCTTGCCATTTACTCTATTATAATGAATATTTGGTTTAAAACTGAATCTTAGTAGGCTGTTTGATAGTTGCAGACACAGTAGAGTAAATTTTAATACTCAGAACAGAGAGTGAGTAATTTTTAAAATATTCATTGGGATCAGAGACAAAGAAAGAATTAAGGCCAGAAAAAATATCCCAATTCTTATGAATAAACTAAGGATTTTAATTCTTATAAATTATAAAAACAAATCTGAGTAAAGACCAGGATTATAAGATTAATCCACTAAACTGTAGCACCATGAAAGCCAACAAAGAAACAGCCTCCCTCTCTGCTGCCCCTCCTGGGCTTTTTTAACCCCTCAATATTACAGTGGCCTTTTTGTCAATAAACACACACACACACACACACACACACACACACACACACACACACACACACACACACACACACACACAGGTCCTAGTCAAAGTCATGGTTTTGGGCCCAGAGGCAGGTCACCGGAAACCGCTCTGTTCAATAAGTTATTAATATTTGATGCTGGTGGCCGCTGTGCATTATTTAACAATAATGATAACGTCTGTTCCATTATAGATTAAAGGACCCCCTTCCATCGCCCCTCTTTTTTTAATCAGGCCTTTCAAAAGACAAAAAATAACTGCCTGGCTCCTGCATCAGACTACGATACAAAGCATAATGGGACACAGGGAGAAAGCTGCATCTCAGACTGTACACTAAAATTTTATGTAATGCAAATTAACAGTAAAAGTTTCTCTAGTAATTTTTATTTTCACCACAAAATATATTCTGCAGTATAAAAGTTGTGTATAGCACCTACAAGCCTGAGTAAACTGCAGAAAGGTGCAGTCAACATGAAGCTAAATGCTGAAGCATCATTTTGGAATCGCACTCACTGAGGAGCTACAACCATAGACAGTGTAAGAGATGAATGCAGCTTCCAGGTCTGAAAAGTGCCTTAACCCAGCAGTATTTCTATTGCCACCAGTGGGTGACTCATGGCTGAAAAGGTTTTCTGGTTGTATTGAAGTCTATGATTTTCTGTGACACTTACTTGATGAGTTTATGCCCTTAGACACTAGTTTGAATAAAACAGAATATAACATTAAGTTCATTTTGTAAGATTTAATGCCTTTGTTCAGGGGTTTTCGGGGTGGTTGCAGAGGTAGAACAGGTCACCTACTAATTGGAAGGTTGGCGATTCGATTCAAGGCTGCGTGCTAAAGTATCCTTGGGCAAGATACGGAACCCCGAGTTGCTCTCTGACACAAGCATTGGAGTATGAATGTGTGTGAGTGTTAGACAATAAAAACACTTAGTTTAGTTGAAAGTTCTTGTGTGAATGTAAAGGTATTGTACGAGTGCTCAAATAGAGTAGAAAAGCACTATATAAGAACTAGTCCATTACTTTAGGATCAAACATGATGATAAACCTAACAAGCTTGTAGGCAGTGAATATGCAGTTTCTCAGTCAGCTCCAGCGCCCTTGCTTGTAACTTTTCATTTCAAAACACTAAGATGGTGACGGCAAAATTGCTCAACTTGTGCTCAACAGGATTTCACAAACCAATAGGTGATGTCACAGTGGTTAAAGTGGTTAGCACTGTTGCCTCACAGATAGAAGGTCTTATGATTCTAAATTGCCCATAGGTGTGAATGTGAGTGTGAATGGTCGTCTTTCTCTTTGTGTTGGCCCTGCAACAGGCTGGCGACCTGTACAGGGTGTAACCTGCCTCTTGCCCTCAGCTGGGATAGGCTCCCGCAACCCTGAACAGGATAAGCGGAAGAGAATGGATGGGTATAACAGACAGGAAGGAGATATGATAACCCTGGGATGGTGAGGAGACACATGAAAATCAAATATTTGATCTGAAATAAATAGTCTTAAAAAAACAGAGCAACAAACAAAATATGGTCAGCGTAGCAGAGTGGCAACATCCTCTTTTGGAGTTTAACATGTGGTTCACATTTCAAATTACTACCAAATAGCATTGCTAATGTATTAACTTATACATAAACATTGTAAATTGTTATATTTACTTTCCGTAGATGTTGCACTTGATAACCTAGTATAAAAGCAAGTAAACTGTATATTTATATATATAATATATTTACATTTCAGAAAAAGAGTCCAGGCCTTAAGATTTTTAAATGTTATATATTTTCAAATTGGTCTGTATTTTTATTTACTTTTTTATTCACTTTAATTTCAGTTAATTTCACATTTGTTTATTTTGATTAAATTCGGTGTTAATTAAAAATTTTTACACAGGGTATTTTTCACCCGACCACAAATTGCCACCTTATCATGGTGGAAGGGTTAGTGTGTCCCAGTGATCCCAGGGGCTATGTTGTCGGGGGACTTTTGCCCCCAGGTAGGGTCGCCCATGGCAAATTGTTCCTGGGTGAGGGGCAGACAAAGAGCGATTCAGAGGATCCTGATGAGAGGAGGATCAAAGGAAGGTTATCAGGACCCTACCCTGGAACCAAGCCTGGGGAGGGTGCTCGAGAGAGTGTCTGTTGGCCAGGCCTTAGCCCGTGAGGACTGGCCAGGCACAGCCCAAAGAGGAGACATTGGCCCGCCCTCATGTAGGCTTCTCCCTTAGAAATAGGGTGAAGAGTGCAGTCATTTGAGAGGGGCACAGAGTAGAGCTGCTACACGTCCACATTGAAAGGAGCCAGTTGAGGAGGTTCGGGTATCTGACAAGGATGCCCCTTGAGCGCCTCTTGAGTGAGGTGTTCTAGGTATTTCCTACCGGGAGAAGGCCCCGGGGAAGATCCAGGACATGCTGGAGAGATTATATCTCTCGGTTGGCCTGGGAATGTCTCAGTATTCCCCCGGATGAGCTGGCTGGGGAGAGGGAGGTCTGGGTTTCTCTGCTTAGGCTGCTGCCCCCGCGACCTCACCCTGGATGAGCAGAGGAAAGGACAAGAAACCTATAACACAGTTAAACACTTTAACTCTCAGTCATGTAGCTATATGTAAGCGTCATGAACGTGCACCAAAACTGATGACGACAACTTAAGACATGTTATGTATATTTTTAATTTTTCTAAGTTTCCAAAAATCATTCCACCCCCACCCCCCAAAAAAAACAAGAGTCTAATTTTTTATTTTATTTCAGTTAACTAAATTAGTGTTTAGTTACTATAATCTTGTTTAACACATTGCAGTGCCTGGAGGAAATATTTTCTTTGAGGTCATTTCCATCTTAATCTGCTTAGTTTCAGATTTTACTCTGACTCGTGTAGCTCAGTGAGTGGAATGAGCGACAACACCATGAAAGATGCTATGTAATCCAAGATAAAGTGAAGCACCTGCACAGCATACAACCAAGCAAAGAAACTGCACTGACTAATTACTAAAGTAACACATTTAAACTCTTACGCAGCTTGTGCTTTACTTTATACACTGAACATATCAATGCTTTAAAAGTATATCATGTTGAGCAATTTTCTTGGAGCACAAACAAAAACTGTACATACATGTCTGCTGCTCACTGACCCAAACATGAAGTGCTGGTTTGTGATGCAGCAGAGCTCAGATGTCCTGCAGCTCCACTCAGAAAGATGATGAGCAGGAAATGCAAAATGATACTGATATCTTTTTCAAAGGGAAGGCGGATCTCCTCCTCCTCCTCAGCAGCAAAGTGTCACAGATAGCAGAGCCGGTGGACTGCTAATGTTTTCTCTTAAGGCCAGATAGGCTCATTATACAGCAGCTGGGTGAGGAGTAAAAAGAGAAACCAAAGGAAAAAAACATGTCAAGTCTGGCAGACATGTCTGCCGTGTGCCTTTGTAAAGGTAAAAACTGGCCGCTTCCTCTCACCTCCTTTAACCTCACATGAAAACAGTGTCTGGAAGTGGTGGAAACCCTCTGTCGCCCCTGTGAAGGTACAGTAATTGGCCTTCATGGGACGTGGGCATCCTGCAATGGTGTGAGGCTAATGTCAGCTTGGCCCTGATTTGTTCATGGTTTTATTGCACCGCAGGCTGAGAATTGGAGTTTGTCCCTTCCTTTACCAGTAAACCCTTTCTCAGATGATTTAACTGCTGTGGCTTCATTATTAAGGACTGTCTCTGAAGCTGCTGTAAAGTTATTAAAACTTGGGGAATTTTCTGTAATAACTTATAATAAACAAAGAGACAATCAGCAGGGCTGGGCTCCTGGAAACAGAAATAATACTTTTGGTTTTAAACTTATACAGAATCGTGTCATCTCACTCTGACCCTGATTTTCTACCTGGGAAATTTTCAGCATCAGGTACGTAATTTTCCTGGGTTCTGGTCATTTTTATGCATCAGAGGTTTGTGCCAAAAACAGATTTATGCTACAAAGCAGGATTGAGTGCTTATTGAGGTGCCTCCCGGGTTTTCTGTGTTACCACTTCACTTCTTACCGGGTAACCTGTAGTAACGTATGCTGCACGAGACGAGAGATCAACACATACGAAATCACCAATTAATAACCAATCAGATTATTGGAAAATAGAGTCACTATTTAATCTTAACAAACTCAACTGAGACACAGGTGGGAACAGTTAAGACAGGAAAAAGAACAAAGACTGGAAGAGAAAACTAAACTTCAAAATAAAACAGGAAGTAGGCTAACAATAAGACAAATGACACAGATACGACTAAATATTTGGGACCCTGCAGACAAGAAATGTCATTTTCCAGCAAGGATTGAAATTACTCTTTCACATTAAATTTTGAGTCAAAAGGCAAAACAGGGTTCTTACATAATTCCCTCAATGATAATACACTCAGTGTCTGGGGTTTTCTGACTATAAAAAATAAAACCAATCGAGTGGGCGTTCGGCCAAGGAAGAACTCAGTCTCAGTATGGTCCACCTTAAAACTCCACTGATATTTATCAAAGAGCTGGTGCCATTCATGTATTAAATGTTGGGTGGAAGCTGTTTGAAATAGGTTTGACTGTTTGAGCAATAGTTGACCTATAGCTGATTTTAAATAGTCAGGCAAGAGACCAGGCAAAGAGAAGGGAGCTGACCGTGACGTGGATGAATGGAGATACTGAATGAAATCCTTCTTTTAAAGAAGTGAGGTGGAGGATTGTTGAGTGAGCAGGCAGGTTGATTTAATTTAAATGTCCCACATCACAGAAGTGTATTTTTGAGAGGTTTATGACCTAGATGACATCCTTACTAGAAATTTTCTGCAACTCTCATGATTCTCACAGTGAAAATTGATAACCCGCAGGCACCAAACTAAAATATTACCACAGTCCTGACCCCTGTGCAGTGTTATCATGGAAGCTAAATATACTTATGTGGAAGGTTCAGCTGCGAGATTATTTTAGCCAATTCAAAAACCCTGAAAGAATCCAAAAAACTTTTTATTTTTGTACTTCCAGCTTACTTGACTCAAATTCAGTGGACGCCTGAAATAAGGTATGTGGTCAACGCGAGCTTTATACTTTTCCATCTTTTTGTCTTCAACACAAAATCAATCAGTAAATCATGATCTTTAAAAAAAATTTGTATGTTATAGGGAATATATTTACCATAATAAAACAAGACTACAGAAGCTGTTGGGAAAATTAAGGGCCATCACTCAATCAAAAGAGCTCAGGTGGTGATGTTAAAGTAATTATTTCTTGCAATTAATTTACTACATAAATATTCAGTAACCACATGACTTGTCCACCATTTGGGATGTGTGATGCTGCAGGGTTAAGGGTTTAAAGCTCTCGCTATGCAGACCTAGAGATGAGTGTTTCTTGGTAGATACTGGTGAAATTGGTCACAAAGAGGTATATGGTTATGTACCAAAAACCTCCTTGCGAATGCTTTGGTTGCTAGACGGTTGACTGTAGTTTGTGTGGAAGACTCCAACATGTCTTCAAGCACTCACCAAATACTGTTAGTGGTAGCGAAACAATGAAAACTGCAACACAAACCAGAAATGGAGAGCCAAGTGTCAGTTTTTCAAGTTTTAATAACTCTCGGCAGTGAGTATTTGCAAACACGTTAATACAAACTACAGGTTGTGGGATTCTGTTAACGACTAAAGCAATTAGACATTATGATGTCACAAATCTATTTGTGGACATTTTGAAGGGTCAGCATTTCAGCTACTGACATTTTTTTTTTTTTGGACAAAAGGGTGAAGCGCTGTTTTATTATCTATAGACTATGGCTACAAATCACCTGTCAGTCAAAGAGATCACGCCCCTAATGGCCACGCCCCTTTTCTGTATCAGGCTGTAAATTTGTTTGTTTCTGCTGTAAACTTGGACATTTTAACGTGGAAGTCTATGGGGATAGATGGAGCCTCTGCTGAACATTAGAGGAACTGCAAGTTATTGCACTTTTCAGTCCTATTGACTGCTTCTTTCTGACTCACAGACCTTCTCCTAAAAAGGACACGAAGAGGAGCAACATTAAATACACTGAAACAGAGCTCAAATCCAGGGGTACAAAAAATGATCTGTGTGGGATTTTCTTGCTTAAACCTGAAATACAGATTCTGAGGACGTGACAGAGTTGCACCCCTCACTCCTTATAGCCTGAATCCTATTAGTATAAAATGACTCAGGATATTGCTTTAACATTGTACGATTTACTTCCTCCTTCCCTTTATCAGCCCAAAAGCATAAAATTTAATAAATTCACAAATAGGAGACGAAGTCTTCACTGGGGGTTTATTAGTCCAGTTATGAAATAGAGCCAGTAGTTTGTGCTGCTCCTGCAGCTGCTGCATTATTGATGAAATGGTCATTTTAGAAATACAGCAGCACAGAGCTCAGTGTATGTTTTCCTTTTTAAAGCCACTTTAACACAGTGAACATTAGCAGTGACTGTTTGTAGCTGCAGTAGTAATTACAGAGCAAGGAGCACACAGGCCTTTAATCGAGGAACTGGCTGCACTCAAGTTGAACAGAGAATTAGTGCACGCTGCCTGATGTGTTCCTGCAGAGTCCAGGGATTCATATTGTTTTATTCACCAGCCGCTTCATAAATGTACTCCTGGATTATTCCACTATTAGTCCAACATCGACTGACAGCATGACAGCAGAGAGTTTATGTGCTTCTGTCTCCACAAACACCGCTGGAGGGCTCCAGTCTGAGCACCGACATCTCTCATCCTACTGCAAGTTTGTGTTTTCATCTGCAGAAATGATTTATGTTTAATCTTTTCTTTCTTTAGTTCCTCACCATTCAAACCTCTTTATCTCTATCAAAGATCTTTACTAATTTACGTATATATTTGGACAAAAATTCAAATATGCACTATTCCTCTGTTTTGTCAGTTCCTGCTAATATTGCAGATGTTCATAATATCAACAGTCTCTGAACAAAAGCTGTTTAAAAGTTAATTGTTTAAAGGCTTTGTATTCACAGAAGAATGTTTTAAAATAAAACACAAATCAAGACACTAATCAGACCAGCTGCATGTACATTAACAATAATTCTTATAATTTTCCTTTAAATATTTAGTCCATTGTCCAACGTCCAGGTTTTGCTGTTTCTTTCCCCTCCAATAGACTCCCATGTTAAAATACTTTTAAATAAACATGTTTACAGCCTGTTGTATTAGGGTGATTTTTTTTAAAATAACCTGCCTGTTTAAATTGTAATCGTGAGCCTCTGAATGATCTACATCTGAACAAAGCTAGCTAGCATTAACTGACCATTAGCACTCCAGCATCCTGTCAGAATATGGATCCAATATGGCAAAATGCTATTATATAGAAGCCACAGAGTATAAAATGTCGTCGGTTGGTTTGTGAAGCCCCCTTGTTACATGGCTGAGTTGTGACTGCCAGTCAGCTTTGTTTCTGACTCTAATAATGACCACAACCTATAAAATGAACTAAATGTTTTATTCACTATGACCTGAAACTATTGACTGAAGCATCAGGAAAAGCCATAGACTTCTACAGAGTGCAACAGTGAGGTTCAGGCACTGAAAATCCCATCATGCTGTCCATCCAAAACAGACATACTTCAAGCACATGATGAAATGTATGTGTTCCTAAAAAACCACAAGTCTGTATGATATAAACCTTCTTTTCACAAAAAAACTTTTCATTTGCAATGCTGTGGGAAAAAAAAGCTACTCTACCCACCATCTTAACCCTATGAATCCTAACGTGTCGTCAGCGACAAAGGGTACTTCAAAAGTGCCGCCGTTTGCAGACTTCCAGCAAACAATTATCGTAATAACCCTACATTGAGTGTGAAGGGCATTTTCTCAGCTTTCAGAAACTGTTTAAATTTTTCTGATAGGACAAACAGTTGCGGAATTACAGTAATTCAAGGTTCCTTTGATCAGCTGGCTCAGCGGCGATACGCTCGATCTTAACCAGCTGTTCAGCTGTTGCTTTTAGGGGCAGGTAACGGGTGCTTCAGGAGTGATCGTTTAACGTGAACACGTTAAACTGAAGCAGCGATGTGTCTGATTGATGGAGGTCACTGTTATCATCAAAATCTTTAAGGCCCCGAACGTCAGGTGACTTATGTCGCTTTTTCATTAGTACCTACTCAGCTCCACTCACTCCACTCAACTCCACTCCACTCCACTCAACTCAGCTCGGTTTCTAGGGTTTTCCATTAGGTGGTAGTCCTGGTAACAAGTACGTTTTTAGTACATGTTGCACCTGTGATTCACCTTGCAAAAGTTAAATTGAACTGAACAGAGTTGCCCTCTGGTGGACCTTAAAAATAATGCATTTTAAGGCACTTCTGCGTTGGCTTCATGTTACAGACCTTGAAGCTACGTCCGTCTTTTGGAGGCATTGAAAGGTGATGCCATAGTAGTAATGCGCATCTCTTATTTACAGTTTGTAGGGGTGGGGTTAGGACATGCATTCTTATAGTATTGTGGAGTTCATACTGTGCTGGGTGTGCAGTCTGGTTTCATTTGAACCAAAGCAAAGTTTGAGGTTCAGAGGTTCAATCACAGCTCTGGGTTAACACAAATGAAATCCCCCATTAACTGAACTCATCCTGCATGTACACTGTGTTTAAACGCCCTTTGCTCTGCAAGCCCTCCCCTTTAATGAAGGACGCTTGTAATTTTTGATTCACCTCTGTCCCCTTGCTGTTGTCATCTGCAATTAAACCCGAAGGAGTAAAAAAAATAAACCTCACAATAACACCCTGCTGTACAGCACAGCGCCCATTACTCTGTGACAAAAGATGGTTTCATCCTGTTTGTTTATCTGACCGCAGCTTTTCTTTCTCCCTGCCTGTCCGTCCCGTAGCCACTCACGGCGGAAAAGAAAAATAAATTCATGGAACAAAAGACTAAAGGCCGAGTGGAGTTTGATTAAATCAAGGCTGAATGGGATTCAGTGAGTGGTCATTGTTGGAGGCTGTTCAGAGAGAGTGTGTGTTCGTGTGTGCAATGAGCCTGCTGTTTAATTCATTAGTGCAGCCACACACACACACAGTCTGCTTTTGAAACATCTTTAACATGATTTTTTATTTTATTTTATTTAAAAAAACAAAAAACAAAAAAACAAATATGGCTGTAGAGTAAAGCTCTTGCATGTTGAACTGAAACCCCCCCCCAAAAAACATGATTTTTTTATTACCACAATGTGCATTATAAAGCAACTTAAAAAATGAGGCCTTTACAATTCTGTTTGCATTTAATGCTTTTCCTGAGTGAGTCTCTTCTACAGCATCAACAGTGAGCAACATTTGCTAACATTGGCTTCAAAATGGAGTCCACTAATCACGAACGTCACCAACCAACATAACACAAACTCCAAACAAAAACTTTCACTTATGTGGCTTCACAGAGGATTAAAATAGAGACAATGTTAGAGAGCTAAGGTTAGTTGTGTGTTTCGGGTCATTGTCATGATGGAAAACTCAGCCATGACCCATCTTCAATACTCTTACTGAGGGAAGGAGGTTGTTGGCCAAAATCTTGCAATACATGATCCCATCCATCCTCCCTTCATTACAATGCAGTTGTCCTCTCCCCTTTGCAGAAAAGCACCCCCAAAGTATGATGTTTCCACCCACATGCTTCAAGGTTGGGATGGTAATCTTGGGGTTGTATTCAACCTTCTTCTTCCTCCAAACACGGTGAGTGGAGTTGATACCAAAAAGCTCTATTTTTGTCTCATCTGAGCACATGACCTTCTCCCATGCCTCCTCTGGATCATCCAGATGGTCATTGGTGAACTTCAAATGGGCCTGGACATTTGCTGGTGTGAGCAGGGTGACCTTGCATACCCTGCAGGATTTTAATCCATGACGGCACAGTGCGTTACTAATGGTCATCTTTGAGACTGTGGTCCCAGTTCTCTTCAGGTCATTGACCAGGTCCCCCATGTAGTTCCGGGCTGATTCGTGACCTTTTTCAAAATCATCACGAGGTGAGATCTTGCATGGAGCCCCAAACCGAGGAAGATTGACAGTCATCTTGTGTTTCTTCCATTTTCTAAGAATTGTGCCAACAGTTGTTGCCTTCTCACCAAGCTGCAAGTAATTAATGCAGAATAGGAGGGCTTCATAAAGATAAACTAACAAGTCTGTGAGAGCCAGAATTCTTGCTTGTTGGTCAGTGTTCAAATACTTATTTCATGCAATAAAATGCAAATTAATAAAAAAGTTAAAAATCATACAATGTGATTTTATGGATTTTTTCTTTAGATTCTGTCTGTCACAGTTGAAGTGTACCTACGATAAAAATTACAGACCTCTCCATTCTTTGTAGGTGGGAAAACGTGCAAAATCTGCAGTGTATCAAATACTTATCTTCCCCACTGTATATTTAAAACAAAAAAAAAAATTCTAATAAAAATAACTAAGAATATTGACTTCAACTTTATCAGCTATGTGTAAATTTGAATATTTTATGCAAGTTTATCTATTCTTTTCATATTGGTAATTGTATTTCTACCTATACTGTTATATTCTTTTAAAGAATAACATAATTGTCTTTAAAAATGTTTACTGTGACATCTTCAATAAAGCTTAAATAAAGTATATCTAGCTAAAAGGGAGTTTAAAGATGGAAAATCAGGATCAACAACAGCCAGGCCTCTAATTCATGTAGGAATCTTTGTTCTTATGTGCATAAAATCAAAAAATGTATCAAATTGAATTGAATTCAATTTTATTTGTATAGCGCCAAATCAAAACAAACAGTTGCCTCAAGGCACTTTGTATTGTGGGTAAAGACCCTACAATAATACAGAGAAAACCAAACAATCAAAACGACCCCCTATAAGCAAGCACTTGGAGACAGTGGGAAGAAAAAAACTCCCTTTTAACGGGAAGAAATCTTAAGCATAACCAGTCTCAGGGAGGGGCAGTCATCTGCTGTGACCGGTTGGGGCTGAGGGGAGAGAGACAGGACAAAAGACATGCTGTGGAACAGAGACAGATTAATAATAACTACAATTAAAGGCAGACTGAAGTACAAACAGAGTAAAAAAGGTGAATAAAAAGAAAAAATGCATTATGGGAACACCCCAGCAGCCTAGACATATAGCAGCATAACTAAGGTATGGTTCCGGGTCACCTGATCCAGCCCTAACTATAAGCTTGATCAAAAAGGAAAGTTTTAAGCCTAATCTTAAAAATAGAGAGGATGTCTGTCTCCTGAATCCAAGCTGGGAGCTGGTTCAGGAGGTAGAGCAGGTCACCTACCAATCGAAAGGTTAGTGGTTTGATTCCTGGCTGCTCCAAACTGCATGCCAAAGTATCCTTGGGAAAGATACTGAACCCCAAGTTGCACAGAAGAGGGGCCTGAAAGCTGAAGGCTCTGCCTCCCATTCTACTCTTAAGTATCCTAGGAACCAATGGTAAGCCAGCAGTCTCTATTGGGGTGATATGGTACTATGAGGTCTTTAAGATAAAATTGGGCCTGATTATTCAAGGCCCTGTATGTGAGGAGAAAGATTTAACAGGGAGCCAATGACGAGAAGGCAATATGGGAGAAATATGCTCTCTCTTTCTAGTTCCTGTCAGTACTCTAGCTGCAGCATTTTGGATCAGCTGAAGGCTTTTCAGGGAGCTTTTAGGACAGCCTGATAATAATGAATTACAATAGTCCAGCCTAGAAGTAATAAATGCATGAATTAGATAATCAGCATCAGTCTGAGAAAGGATGTTTCTAATTTTAGAAATATTGCGCAAATGTAAAAAAGCGGTCCTACATATTTGTTTAATATGTGCATTGAAGGACATATCCTGGTCAAAAATGATTCCAAGATTTCTCAGTGTTACTGGAGGCCAAAGTAATGCCATCCAGAGTAAGTATCTGGTTCAACACCATGTTTCGAAGATTTGTGGGGCCGAGCACAAGAACTTCAGTTTTCTTCAAATTTAGAAGCAGGAAATTAGAGGTCATCCAGGCCTTTATGTCTTTAAGACATTCCTGCAGTTTAACTAATTGATGTTTGTCAATCAGCATAATTAAAATTTATGCAATGCTTTCTAATAATACGGCTTAAGGGAAGCATGTACAATGTAAATAAAATTGGTCCTACCACACAACCCTGTGGAACTCCATAATTAACCTTAGTGTGTGAAGACGACTCCCCATTTACATGAACAAATTGGAATCTATTAGATAAATATGATTCAAATAACTGCAGTGCAGTACCTTTAATACCTATGGCATGCTCTAATCTCTGTAATAAAATGTTATGGTCAACAGTATCAAAAGCTGCACTGAGGTCCAAAAGGACAAGCACAGAGATGAGTCCACTGTCAGAGGCTGTAAGAAGATCATTTGTAACCTTCACTAATGCTGTTTCTGCACTGTAATGAATTCTGAAACCTAACTGAAATTCTTCAAATAAACCGTTCCTCTGCAGATGACCAGTTAGCTGTTTTATAACTACTCTTTCAAGAATTCTTGAGAGCAAAGGAAGGTTGGAGATTGGCCTATAATTAGCTGACATACAGCTGGGTCAAGTGATGGCTTTTTAAATAGTGGTTTAATTACAGCCACCTTGAAGGCCTGTGGTACATAGTCAACTAATGAAGACAGATTGATCATTTTTAAGATTGAAGCATCAATGAATGGAAAGACTACTTTGAACCATCTAGTAGGAATGGGATCTAATAAACATGTTGATGGTTTGAAGGAAGCAACTACTGAAGTTAACTCCAAAAGATCAACTGGAGCAAGAGAGTTTAAACAAATACTAGCAGTGCTGAAAGCAGCCGAACTGACTCTCTGTCAGCCTGGCTACAGTGCTGAAAAGTAACCTACGGTTGTTCTTAGTTTTGTCAATTAATGATGATGTTCGGAGGGCTTTTTTATAGAGCAACAAACTCTTTTTCCAGGTTAAATGAGCATCTTCTAAATTAGTGAGATGCCATTCCCTCTCCAGCTTACAGGTTATCTGCTTTAAGCTGTGGGTTTGTGAGTTATACCATGGAGTATCCAAACTCTAAATTATCAAAACCTAATATGGCTGTTAACTTATCTGGCTATTTGCATTTTATTTTATCAACTAACATTTTGAACTATTATGCTCTGCAGCAAAGTTATAGCCAGTACCTTTCTTACTAATGTTTTTGTAAGCAATAACATCTGAGTGAAAATGCAAGCTGCCTAGCTTGTCAAACAACTTCACCAGCTAATGTGATCTGTGACACTAACCTATGTATGCTGTCAAACAGAGCTGATTTTACTCATCAAAACATTATGTAATAGTACAATTGCTTGATTACTCAAAGCAAGATAAAGGAATTTGGTATTGGTATTATGCTCTTAATATAGTCAATCATATAGCATATGAGGAAACTGGTTCAGTGGGTGACTAGGCAATCATATCCTATATGGCTGAAATGCAGCTGGTCCATAGACATACACTGCTCAAAAAAATAAAGGGAACACTCAAATAACACATCCTAGATCTGAATGAATGAAATATTCTCAGTGAATACTTTGTTCTGTACAAAGTTGAATGTGCTGACAACAAAATCATACAAACATCATCAATGGAAATCAAATTTATTAACCAATGGAGGCCTGGATTTGGAGTCACACACAAAATTAAAGGTTAAAAACACACTATAGGCTGATCCAACTTTGATGTAATGTCCTTAAAACAAGTCAAAATGAGGCTCAGTATTGTGTGTGGCCTCTACATGCCTGTATGACCTCCCTACAGTGCCTGGGCATGCTCCTGATGAGGTGGCGGATGGTCTCCTGAGGGCTCTCCTCCCAGACCTGGACTAAAGCATCCGCCAACCCAGATATGCTCAATCGGATTCAGGGCTGGGGAACGGGCGGGCCAGTCCATAGCTTCAATGCCTTCATCTTGCAGGAACTGCTGACACACTCCAGCCACATGAGGTCTAGCATTGTCCTGCATTAGGAGGAACCCAGGGCCAACCGCACCAGCGTATGGTCTCACAAGGGGTCTGAGGATCTCATCTCGGTACCTAATGGCAGTCATGCTACCTCTGGCGAGCACATGGAGGGCCGTGCAGCCCTCCAAAGAAATGCCACCCCACACCATTACTGACCCACTGCCAAAGCGGTCATGCTGTTACCCACATGGGGCCGATTGGATCTGGACCCAGGGCCACTATGTGTGTGTGTGTGTGTGTGCGCGTATGTGGATGTAGGTGTATGTGTGTGTGTGTGTGATATTTGTTGTCTTTTGTATACATGTAGGGATGTGTGTTTGTGTCATGTTTGCAGTGGGTGCGATGGTGCCAGCCTGTTGCACAGTGGTGTCCTGGGGAGGTGGCCACTTCAGGCCCTGGACCTGCCTTCCCTGGTCCATGGGGGGGTGTAGGGAACTGTGGTGCCTAGTGAGACAGTATTCAGCTGGCTGTCTTCCTCCTGGAGGGTAGTCCTCCACCTTTGGGTCATATTTATCCTGACGCTTCCCCTCCTCCCACTCGATTAAACATCACATTACAGACACGTAGGTTCTTGGGGAAGGGGGGCTTGTGCTGCAGTGAGTATGGCCACCTCCTTGGCTCTGATTGCTGTGCTGCGTGATGTCCCACTCCTCATTTTTAATTGCATCATGCAGTTCACAACACATCATAGTACATATAGGGCCTTGGGGGGCAGGTGTGTCACACAGTGGTTAGTGTGTGGCGCTGCTGAGGTGGTCCCACTTGTCTGTTCACTGCTGCCTGCTCCTCAATTTTATTACATTTTCGACACTGAGGGCCTTGGAGGGGCAGTGTGGATAAGTGCTGTTACTCAGTGCTCATATTACATCTGTCCTTCCAATTTTAATAGCACTGTAGCTTTCATACAGCCATACACATTCTTCTCATTACATACACTCACATCACCCCAAACACGTTGAGTGGGAGGACAGCTGGCCTGGGTCCGTGGCTTACTGAGCCTTGGCACCTGTGGGACGCGGTTGGGGAGGGCGGGAATTACCCCTCCCTACCGCTCCATGCTGCTCCCCACTGATCGTCACTGGGGTGTGGGTGCCCGTGGGTCTCATTGCCTCTGGCTCTCTGGACTCTTGCCCTTTGGCCATGAGGGCTCCGTCTGTGGTCTCCTACCTTCCTCCTCTGGGGTGTGGACACGGTTGCCATCAGGTTGTGTGGCCTCAGGTCTTCTGAGCTCCTATTGGCCTGTGGATGGCCTGGGTCCCCTGGGTCCCTCCCTATTCACCTCTGGATTGCGGGGGGCATGGTTGCAGTTTCTTGCCCTCGTTATTGAGTATATTGCATGACAGAGGCGCATACACACACATTATTGCAAAAAACAACATTGTGTGTATGTCCATGTGTGTGTATGTGGACGTATGACTGTGTGTGTGTGTGTGTGTATATCTACTCTTCTTTGATTATTTTTTTTCCCTTTCTTCCCTTTACTTCTCTTCTTTACCCCCCTTGTTCTTGCCCCTTCCTTGTTGCATGTCAGATCTGGCATAAATAACTAAGTCAAAAAATAAATAAATAAAAATACAAACATTTACAAGAATAGCCTATAGAAAACATATAGAGCTGTTCTTGTAAAAGCAAATATGTTTGGTACATCAGTGCATTCCAATCAACATTCCGATTGCGAAAAATGCCAGACATGACAGGCTTAAAAAAAAGAAACTCATCTGAGGGAAGATTTTATTTCCATTCACTGCGCCGTCAAACATGAACCTGATCTGAGTCTAAATGGAGGAAGAATTGTCATGGGCCTGGGCTATTTGCCAGCTGCAGCTGGCCCAGGTTCAAGTCTAACCCATGGCGCTTGCTGTGTGGCTTCCCTTTCTTTCTCCCCCTACTTTCCTCTCTATCTTCACTTAAAGTCAAAAATCTTTAAAAAAAAAATAAATAAATATGGTGAACTGTGAATTCAAATGGAAGAGAAAGCAAATGAGCAGAGGGATTTGGTAGCACAACCTGTTAAAAAAATCTATCATCTATAAACTGCCGTTTTTAAATCCAAAGCTCAAACAGTGACTGATTAGTTTATGTTTAATAATTATTACCTAATTTTTAAATTTCCATTCTATGTATTGACTTCATTAATATTGAATATAAATATTGATGAAACACCACTATAATAAACTTACCCTACTGTAGGATGATATAATCAGCAGTGTGGAGCTGGCCTCCAGATAACCCTGTTGCATGCTGGGCTATGATGAATACTGCCCCCTGAGACAAGCCCTGGCAATTTTCTCTGAACTCCATAATCAGGAGCCACCACCTGAGCCACCGTATGGTCTAAAAGGGGGGTTTACTTAAACTCAGTCCAAACTGCCCGTTGGATGATGGGATACTGTCAGAAACACCTGCCCTTCACACCTCCACAATGTGGAATTAGGAACTTCTGTACCTGATTATTTCACTTGGGTTACCTTTAAAGGACAGACCTTTGCAACTACAGCTAATCTTGATCCATAGGTAAGAGCAGAGCCATTTTCTTGTCATTCCAATAAAAATATGTGTCTGACCCTTTAGATTACATAGTGTAAGATACTACAGTATAACAAGAATTAATGCCAATTCAAAAGAGAAAAAATAGAAGTAACATCCATAGTTTAAGTAGAATGGATTTAGATGGACTTTAATCCAGAATAATTCTTCATTTGTAGCACTTATTTGGGAAGCAGCTGACTTTTTCATGCTGCTCTCACAGACTAGTGGTTATGGGCACTGTGACGCAACCCATTTGTTAATAAGGCATTTTCGCCTTCTCCATCTTGGCACTTTTGACTGAAACTGAAGGACACAGGATGCTCATATGATAGCACCTTGTCATTCACAAGGTAGCCCCTCCCTAAAGCCTATCATATTAATCCTCTTTTCTGGGTCTACTGGGACCATAATTTACAAAATGAACATTATGTTTTATTCAATAAGACCTGAAACTACCGACCGAGACCATGAACTCATCAGGAAAGCATTTACTGAGGTCAGAGATCAAGTGAGCAGGATGATCATTTTCTCATTCACTTCTATACAACCCGAAGCACCTCCTGCGACCATTAGAAAGAGTGCAGCCTTTACTTTTCGGCTCTTTTTTTTGACTAAGGACTTTTGTAATGGTTATTTTCATTCATCCTTAAGTTATAAAGTGTTCAGCCAAGCAAATTCTGAAGATACAATGAGGACCCGTGTACAGGAAATCCATTTACACAGAAAAATATCAGGGTAGAGAAACCTCCAATGCACAGAACATATTGTCTGCAACAAGGAGGAAAGAGCAAGGGAGGTCTGACGGTCACTCGGGGCCAAGGACCGGATATTTTTCTTTTTAAAAGCAAGTCTTCAAGTCACAATAAGTCACCTGTCATCACAGACCAGAGTTTTCATAGCAGTACCCAAGCTGAAACTGTTAGTTACAGAAACATGTCTTTCTTCTGTGTGGGAATTTTTTTTTTTATGGTCACACTTAGTGCCACGCTTCACTTTGCATTTAGTGTGAATGAACCATTAAAGTGGCTTGTGGTTTGTCTCTCATACTCACATGAAACTGAATATCACTGCAATCAAAAGCAGTAAAAATCTAAAAATAGAAATACACTGCTCAAAAAAATAAAGGGAACACTCAAATAACACATCCTAGATCTGAATGAATGAAATATTCTCATTGAATACTTTGTTCTGTACAAAGTTGAATGTGCTGACAACAAAATCATACAAAAATCATCAATGGAATCAAATTTATTAACCAATGGAGGCCTGGATTTGGAGTCACACACAAAAATTAAAGTGGAAAAACACACTACAGGCTGATCCAACTTTGATTTAATGTCCTTAAAACAAGTCAAAATGAGGCTCAGTATTGTGTGTGGCCTCTACGTGCCTGTATGACCTCCCTACAACGCCTGGGCATGCTCCTGATGAGGTGGCGGATGGTCTCCTGAGGGATCTCCTCCCAGACCTCGACTAAAGCATCCGCCAACTCCTGGACAGTCTGTGGTGCAACGTGGCGTTGGTGGATGGAGCGAGACATGATGTCCCAGATGTGCTCAATCGGATTCAGGTCTGGGGAACGGGTGGGCCAGGCCATAGCTTCAATGCCTTCATCTTGCAGGAACTACTGACACACTCCAGCCACATGAGGTCTAGCAGGGCCAACCGCAAAAGCATATGGTCTCACAAGGGGTCTGAGGATCTCATCTCGGTACCTAATGGCAGTCATGCTACCTCTGGCGTGCGGCCCTCCAAAGAAATGCCACCCCACACCATTACTGACCCACTGCCAAAGCGGTCATGCTTGCAGCAGCAGATCGCTCTCCACAGCGTCTCCAGACTCTGTCACGTCTGTCACATGTGCTCAGTGTGAACCTGTTTTCATCTGTGAAGAGCACAGGGCGCCAGTGGTGAATTTGCCAATCCTGGTGTTCTCTGGCAAATGCCAAGCTTCCTGCACGGTGTTGGGCTGTGAGCATAACCCCCATCTGTGGATGTCGGGCCCTCATACCATCCTCATGGAGTCGGTTTCTAACCGTTTGTGCAGACACATGCACATTTGTGGCCTGCTGGAGGTCATTTTGCAGGGCTCTGGCAGTGCTCCTCCTGTTCCTCCTTGCACAAAGGCGGAGGTAGCTGTCCTGCTGCTGGGTTGCCCTCCTACGGCCTCCTCCACGTCTCCTGGTGTACTGGCCTGTCTCCTGGTAGCGCCTCCAGCCTCTGGACACTACGCTGACAGACAAAGCAAACCTTCTTGCCACAGCTCGCATTGATGTTCCATCCTGGATGAGCTGCACTACCTGACCACTTGTGTGGGTTGTAGAGTCCGTCTCATGCTACCACAAGTGTGAAAGCACCACCAACATTCAAAAGTGACCAAAACATCAGCCAGAAAGCATAGGTACTGAGAAGTGGGCTGTGGTCCCCTCCTGCAGAACCACTTCTTTATAGAGTGTGTCTTGCTAATTGCCAATAATTTCCACCTGTTGTCTATTCCATTTGCACAACAGCATGTGAAATTGATTGTCAATCAATGTTGCTTCCTAAGTGTACAGTTTGATTTCACAGAAGTTTGATTTACTTGGAGTTATATTGTGCTGTTTAAATGTTCCCTTTATTTTTTTGAGCAGTGTATATCTATTTTCCAACTCCTTCAATTAAAAACAGGATGAAAGTTCCCACTATGGTTACATTTATTGGGCTACAGCTCCAAAGAGTCTCGCTCATTTTGGACTATGTCACTATGAAAAAGGAAATCCGGAGAGTTTGAGTTCTTTGGTATTGAGATGTGTTGCCAAAGGTGAGCTAAAACTTTCAGCACTTTAAATCAGATTGTGGATTCTAGATCTGTTTAGAACTACAGCACCTCTGACTGCCTTTGACGCGATAAATGATCCATCATGTCTTCCATGATAGGAAAGCTCATTAATGCATTGCTCCTTAAAAACACAACGCTTTAAAAAAACAGCCAACTCCTCTTTTACTACGTGCTCTCTCCTCCCTCAGCTGTAATCCACAGCCCAGTAATGGCATTTAAAAACAACACTCTGGTCTTTATTTCTCCTCGCTTTCTGCCTTCAGCGTCGCCTTTCATTAACTCGCCTCCAAAGTCATCAACAAGACACAAAAGGCAAAACACCAGTTTCCAGAGACGCTGAATAGACCTTAACTGGAGAAAGAAACACTTCAAACTGCGAAGACAAACAGGAAGTGAGAGGGAACGCAGCCCAAACAGCTGCTTGTTTGTGTCTTCCTGCCACTCAATCAGCACTGTCAGTAGAAGTTGTTGTTTGTGATGAGTCTCTTTCCATTGAATTTATTCTGTAACCCTGCAGCTCTGATTGGGCTTTCACTGTCTGACTTTACTCGTGATGAAAAACTGGAGAGGTCTTTCTGCTTCTGCTCAAAACCCTCTTGAGGCTTTCTTTTCATTCCGAGCGACGTCTTCTCCTCGCCTCTTTTCCGTTTGATTGAAGACAAAGAGTTCTTACAGACGTACAGACACCATCTTCTCTCTTCAAAGCTATCACAGGCTCTTTACATTTTGGTATTTTTAACTGGCAGCATCTTGTTGTGTAACTAAACGTAAAGCTAGCAAGATTCAAGAGCTAGACCTGCTAACAATTCACTGTTTTTATGAACCACAATAACACCTGGGATATAAAGGTGGTGGTTTGAACAGATGAAACACTCAAACAAACTCTTTATAAAAGGAAACCATTCAGCTTTTTATTATTTTCTGTTGTTTTTGCTGCTCTAAACATTCATTTTCACCTGAAACGTGATAAATTCAGGTTCAGTATGCTTTCTTAAATTGTTTTCCAGCTCTTGTACTGCACTGGAAAATGATCACTCCATGATGGCTTTCTCTGCATGGAAGCTGACATAGACGTATATGAGGTTTATTCTATGAGAATCAATGTATTCACATGTTTGAACAAATCAATTTATTGCACAGACATTGTCAAATAAATCAATAAATCATACTACATACATTTGTGACAATAAATAACAAAGAAAATATGAGCTATTTCTCCCCTGAGTTTCTCATTCTGTGGATGGACTCAAACCCCATTACTTGTTGGCCTTCAAAACATAAAGCAAGTTTTTAATGTTTACACTTTTTTCATAGCGAGTAAGCCAAACCAAACAGTAACATATTAATGACAAACCTCATGTGGATCATCTCTGGCATATGGTGGCGTTTTCTCTGCCCATCAGGGACCCTCAACATGAACTTTTCTTGAGCATAATTTAAACCTCATCCTGCATCTTCCCCCATCATAATGTGTTGGTGCAGTTGTCTTTCTGTCAGGACCAGAAGTGGGAAGTAACAAAGTACAAATACTTTGTTACTGTCCTTAAGTTGATTTTTCAGGTATTTGTACTTGAGTATTTTTTTCTGACTACTTTTTACTTTTACCGACATTTTTACACAAATTTTCAAAACTTCAAAAAAATTGTAAATTGAGGATTCCTTGTCGTGCAAAGTTTTTCCACCCCCGTCATCCACGCACAAGCACGACAATACTGTGCAGTTTGGTGCGTGATAAACAGGTCAGCTTGCTGTATTTACAGTAAAGCTTTGTGTTGGACTGGTGCACAGAGGCTGTGTTCCTGGTCAGAGTTACAGGTTGCATCAGTGTAGCAGAGATGAGTTTGAATCAAAGTTGTTGAAGCTTAGATTCATCCATTGAATCCAACATTTATACAGCATGTATGCTGTCAGTGTAGAGGATGGAAAGCAGCTAAGATAGCTGTGAGATGCTGGGTTACATCTTTGTGAATTCAGTTCATCCACACAGGGCAGTAAACCTCAGAGCAGCAGCAGCAGGCCAGCTGACCACAGCCTGCACACCAACATCATTTACTGGAGCTCACAATTGAAAGTTGTGATTCTTCTCCCCATGCAGAGCCACTACAGCTGATCTTAGGGTTCCTCCATCTTCTGAATCCCACGTTGTGTTTAGGTGTGGAGACACAGTCTAATGGAGGTAGAAAATTGAGCTGTGTTTAAATTACCACTGGAATAAAAAAAAAAACTAAAATACGCTACAATCCAAGGTAGTGATACCTCTGTATCTGTCACAGATACGGACAATATCCTGAAGAATGTGCTCTGGATCTTTGACAGATACATTACAGATTTCTCTGTAAACGGACAGGATTGGATCCTGAAAATTCCAAACTCCGGAAACGTCCCTTAAATATCCGGGTAAAATCCCACTTTTGCATCCGCGAGAGATCTCATATCGGATCTCTGTACATATCTCCACAAAAAGACAAGATTGGACCCTAAAAAAATCCAAACTTTGGATGTCCATCTGTGAAATATACATGTAATATCCTGTAGTCTGTATGTGCTGAAGATCTTGTCTAGGATCTCTTTGCATATTAACTTTATCTTTAATGGATTCAGTATGAAGACACTATTTTAATGCACTAAAACTAAATATCTGACATCATTTTGCATACTGAATATTTGATATTCTTTCATGTGCACATAGCAGGTACAGTATTCAACGTCATTTACAACATTACTGCAATGCATGATTTGAAATCTTAACTTCACATTTTATAGTACAGTATCAGGAAAAACACCCCAAATTTAGATATATATCTCTCTCTTATGTTGTCAAAGGGACCAGTAAAAAACATTTACAACACCTGGATTTAATGTGGGCCCAAGTCTCACATGCAATACTAATAATAATAATAATAATAATAATAATGCCTTAGACTTATATAGCACTATTCACAGTACTGGCAAAAGTAAGCTCTTGATGGCCACATAAATGGCCACCCTGCTGTGTGCCATCCTGCAGGACTTGAGCTAGTTTCTCTGGCACATGTGTAACACGTGATTTAGTCTGGTGGACCTCCACTCAGGCTGGCCGACTCTCCAGGTTTGCCGTCTCCTGGTCGCTCATCAGGCATTACGATGTCTTTAAAATATCTGCAGTCCTCCTCATTGAGCTCTTGTCTTGCCACAGCCTTGTGTGCACTCAGAAGCTGAAACAGAAACACTTTTAAGCAGTACTGCACATGCCGTGTTGGGATTTCTAGTAGTTGGCAATGTTGGTTAGGTGTATGTGATTATTAAGTTGTGGCTAAAAGACACTGTGACAGGGAAATTAATTTTTCAAATTAGTATTGGCTAAGTCAGTGTTTTTGTAGTAGTAGTTCTAACAGAATTGGTGCAGTAAAAGAAGAGATGTTAAACAGTGGATATTTCTAAGTACTTTTCATTTATTTTTACAATTTAAGTCTAATTTTATTTTCTCTTCTATGAACAACTGTCAAGAACTTCCACTATCAAATGGCTGCTACAATATCAGAACATTGTCAGTGGTGGAGAAAGTAATCAGATCCAGAAAGCAACAAGCTCAGATTATCAACTCTAAGACGGCCAACTCGGTTTTCAGTTCCACTGACTGCTGATCAGTTTGGTCACTCAGTTCTGAGTTTGTTCACTCTGAGTGAAGAACACACATGAGAAAAGAAAGCAAGCCTTGATCAATGGAGGTCTAATACCAGGATTCACCTGGCCCTCTGTCTCAGGTTACAGTGATTGCTACAGTCAGTGGGTATGCACTATATGCAATGCATAGGGGCGCCGCTGGGGGGGGGGGTCGCAATGCAGCGAAATTATTTCTTTCTTAAAAAATTTAAGGCAACGAGTTACCTAGTTTTTTTTAAGTAGATTCAGTGTATCTGGGTTTACAGTGTATGACTGGATTACACAGATGGTACAGACAATAACTCACAGTCACCCCTCTTAATATATGGCAATATTAGGATGATCTTTGCTCAGACTTTTTAGTTTGACATTAGTTTTTTCATTGGTTAACTTAATATTAGAATAGCCGTTGGCTCCACCATCTGAGCTCTTTGTAGCTCACAGCTTAAATCACAAACGTTACTGTGCACGACATTATAATGTTACCCTACAATGCTATTTCCATTAAAATGTGAAACATACATTAGTGAGTGATTAGCACAAACTTACCATTAATCAATGATAAGACAATGAAGGATGTGGGCGGGGCTTTCCCCGTGCATCCTCATGGTCTCAGTGAAGCCCTCAACCTTTCTCTTGGAATAACTGAAGGACTGCATCTGTCTGCTGAGGGAGCACCTTTTACTCCTTTTTAACTTCAAGCTGATAACATTCATTAGGATTAAAATTTAGATTGGAATCACGTTTGTATTCTCATGTCTTATTTTATATTATTACAATAATATATAATGAGCTTCAGTTAGCTTTACACAAAAATAGCTGGCAAAAACGTCCTTCAAAGACCTGCTTTTAGTTTCTTACTTTGAGTGCCTTTCAGAGCCTGTACTTTTTACTTAAGTGAAGAAGTTGAACCAGTACTTCAACTTTTACCTAAGTATTTTTAAACACAAGTACTAGTACTTCTGCTTAAGCACAGGATGTCTGCTACTTTTGCCACCTCTTGTCAGGACATCCATTCTTTGGAACAGTTTTGACCAGATGGGTGAGCTCACAATTGTCTTTTAAATTGCTCTTAAAGACATATTTTTATAAGCAGGCCTTTGAGTTATTTGTATGCTGTCCTTTATAATTGATTTATCATATCTTCCCTGCACTCATTTAAATTATTTTATATTTGCTTTTAATTTACCTGTTGTCCATTTTTAATTTTATTTATTCCCGTCCTACTGCTGTTTCACTTCTTAAGTGTTTTATTTGCTGTTTGTTTCTTGTCTCGTGAATCACTTTGTAATTTTTTAAAAGGCGCTATTGAAATAAAGTTTATTATTACTATTTGATACGGATACCTAGTACATAGTATTTAAGTATATTTTGGTATCAGGAGTACACTTTGGTGTTTTTAAGTTTTCTAAGTGACTTGACTAAATTCTAAAATGCAGGTTAGCAGCTTTCCATCGTTAGTCTTCTAAACGGAGGGTTTTGTATATAAGAGAGAATGTAGAACCTGTAATAATAATGGCATGTTTAATATTCAGGTGTGACATTAGTATTCTGCATGTTGATCACATGTATGCTTCATCCTCTGTCTATTTGCTGCCTGCAAAATGGACTCAGTGTGAGTCACTGTGTATGTGTACACAGCAGCTTTTTCCCCTCTCATCTGGATGAATTTTAATTAGCGCCACATTCTTGAAGATCCACATTTTAATGAACAAAACCTCGTGCGTGTCGCAGCCGCGCCTATCGCTCCCGCCGATCTCACATTAGAAAGGGAAACTTAATTAAAAAGATATCACAAAAGGCTGTCGGGCTAAACTCGCCTTTTCAATTACACTTTCTTTGTCGGTTTAAAGCTCTCAATCAGCAAATATCCCGACGGCTGCATCATCCTGAACACTATCTGTTTTCCTGCTGATGCTTTAGTGACCAGAGATCTGCAGGTCTGAGCCACAGTCTGCGCAACGTACAGTCAAGTTTCAAGTTTTATTGTCATATGCACAGTAAAGAAACATGTTTCTCTGTACAATTAAATTCTGTCTTGCTGTCCACAACAGATGCCAGGCAGAAAAGAAAAAAGATCCTCTTATAAAAAATATATATTAAGTGCAATTTGTAAAATGTAGATAGTAGTAGACCAAGCTTGTAAACTTCTATCAGGTGTTAAGGAGTCTAATGGCAGTGGGGAAGATAGAGTTCTTCAGTCTAGAGGTCCTGAATTTCACACTTTTATACCTACAACCTGAGGGTAGAAGTGTGAACAGTCCATGTTGGGGGTGGGAAGAGTCTTTGAGGGTGGAGGCAACTGTCCTGTGGACTGTGCAATTGTAGATGCAGAGCAGAGAGGGCAGTGGAGTCCTAATAATCGTTTCAGCAGTCTTAACCAGTCTCTGCAGGCATTTTCGGTCCGTAAGATTGGCACTGCCATACAACATGCAGCTGGTCAAGATGCTCTAAACCAGGGGTCTCAAACTCCCGGCCCGTGGGTCACTTCCAGCCCACGTCCCCCCTGCTTCTGGCCTGCGAATTGATGTCAAAAGTATAATACAATTTGGCCCTTTAAGTTACTTTTTTAAAATTTTGCTGACCTCATTATATCATCTATTGATGTCGACCTGATTTTTTTCACAGTGCGTTTTATGAGGACAATTTATTCACAAAAATGCAACGTGTTGACCTCAGACCTCAGAAAACACAGTGGACCAACACCAGCCGATGACATGGCACCCCAAACCATCACTGACTGTGGAAACTTTACACTGGACCTCAAGCAACATGGATTCTGTGCCTCTCCTCTCTTCCTCCAGACTCTGGGACCTTGATTTCCAAAGGAAATGCCAAACTGACTTTGATCAGAGAACATAACTTTGGAGCACTCAGCAGCAGTCCAGTCCTTTTTGTCTTTAGCCCAGGCGAGATGCTTCTGACTCCGCATCGCTATTCTCATGTAATACACACCTTGCTCCTGTCCTCTTTCTTCCATCTTTCTCCATCTCTGAGTGAACATCTCTTTCTCTCTATTTGGAATCTATCTGGAAATACAGCAGCTGTACTTGTAGCTAGCAGACTCGCTGTGTCTGCACAAAAACATTTAGTGTGTTGAGCAGAAACAATGCATTTGAAATTACCTGCACGTTCTGTCCTTTATTTTTGCTCCACTTCTATAGTGCTAGCTAGACGCTGAAGTACAACAACTTATGGACATCTGCAGTGATACTGTTAGCCCTTAGTACAGCTCTGTAAATGATGTATCGATTATATGGTGTTGCCTCTTTCATGTCTTTTTATACAATAAACCCTGGGGATGGATACACCGATACAAGTGTCCCTCCATTTAGGCTCAGATCAGTTTGATAGCTGAAGGTGCAGTGGACCGGAAATAAAAGCTTTCCTCAGACATGTCAAACCTAATGTAATGAACCTGTTTTATTTTGAAAATGTATAAAGTACACATCATATGCCAGAGATGATTCATCCACAACATAAGGCTTGTCATTAATACGTTACTGTTTGGTTTGGATTACTTGCTGTGAAAAGAGTGCAAACATTAAAAACTTGCTTTATGTTATGAAGGCCACCGAGTAATGGAGTAGAAAGCACAGATATTTGTATAAAAATGTAAGGATTAAAAGTCAAAAGTTTTCAGAGAAATAAATACAAAAGTAAAGTACAGATACCTGGAAAATCTACTTAAGTACAGTAACGAAGTATTTGTACTTTGTTACTTCTGTATGCACCACCTATGTTACCGTAGACATGATCCAGGGTGTTCTAAATACAGGTGAGAATGTTTACATGTTGATAATATTTAAGAAATACAGACTGCCATTTGCACTGGTTAAAGTCACCAGCGGCGATAAAAACAGCATCAGGATTAGCCGGCTCTAAGGCACTTATGACATTATGGAGTTTGCCAAGCGCTGCCGTGGAGTTTGCTGATGGAGGGATGTAAACAACGGCCAAAAACACAGACTCCCTCTGTAGATAATAGGGATGGCTTTTCAACAATAAAAACTCCACATCTAGTGAAGAGTGCTTAGAAACACTATAATTTTTGATAAACACACATACACCTCCCCCTTTATCTTTACAATTTCCTCGATGTACGAATTGAGTCTGTAGCTGAACAGCGGATTCTGGGACTTTGTCTGAAAGCCAGGACTCGGTGAAAATTAGAGCGCAACACTCTCTTATTTCCCTCTATTTAATTCAGTTTTATTTATATAGTGCCAAATCACGATAAACAATCACCTCAAGCTGCTTGTAAAGACCAGACAAGGTATAGACCCTGCAATAATACAGAGAAAACCCAACAGTCAATAAGAAAGCATTTTGCGACAGTGGGAAGGAAAACTCCCTTTTAACAGGAAGAAACCTTCGGCTGAACTAGGCTCAGGAAAGGGCAGCCATCTGCTATGAAGAAAGACATGCTGTGAAAGAGAACCTGAGATTAATAATAACTAGTGATTAAATGCAGAGTGGGGTATAAACAGAGTAAAAAGAGGTGAATAAGAAAAAACACTCATCATGCATCATGGGAACCCCCCCCCAGCAGCCTAGGCCTATAACTAAGGAGTAGTTGAGGGTCACCTGATCCAGCCCTAACTATAAGCTTGATCATAAAGGAAAGTTTTAAGCCTAATCTTAAAAATAGAGAGGGTGACTGTCTCCTGAATCCAAGCTGGGAGCTGGTTCCACAGAAGAGGGGCCTGAAAGCTGAAGGCTCTGCCTCCCATTCTACTTTTAAGTATCCTAGGAACCACAAGTAAGCCAGCAGTCTGGAAGTGCTCTATTGGGGTGATACGGTACTATGAGGTCTTTAAGATAAGATGAGTCTGATTATTCAGGGCCTTGTATGTGAAAAGAATTTAAATTCTATTCCAGATTTAACAGGGAGCCAGTGAAGAGAAGCCAATATGGGAGAAATATGCTCTCTCTTTCTAGTCCCTGTCAGTACTCTAGCTGCAGCATTTTGGATCAGCTGAAGGCTTTCAGGGAGTTTTTAGGACAGCCCGATAATAATGAATTACAATAATCCAGCCTAGAAGTAATAAATACATGAATTAGCTTTTCAGCATCACTCTGAGACAAGATGTTTCTAATTTAGAAATATTGCAAAAAAGCAGTCCTACATTTTTTTTATATGTGCATTTAAGGACATATCCTGGTCAGAAATGTCTCCAAGATTTCTCACAGTGTTACTGGAGGCCAAGGTAATGCCATCCAGAGTAAGTAGTTTTATCTGAATTTAGAAGCAAGAAATTAGAGGTCATCCAGGCCTTTATGTCTCTGAGACATTCCTGCAGTTTAACTAATTCATGTGTGTCATCTGGCTTCATGGATAGATAAAGCTGAGTATCATCTGCCTGACAATGAAAATGTATGCAATTCTTTCAAATAATACTGCCTAAGGGAAACACGTATAATGTAAATAAAATTGTTCCTAACACAGAACCCTGTGGAACTCCATAATTAACTTTAGTGTGTGAAGAAGACTCCTCATTTACACAAACAAATTGGAGTCAAAATTGGAACAAATTCCTTTGCAGATGATCAGTTGGCTGTTCTACAACTACTCTTTCAAGGATTTTTGAGAGAAAAGAAATGTTGGAGATTGGCCTATAATTAGCTCAGACAGCTGGGTCAAGTGATGAGTTTTTAAGTAATGGTTTAATTACTGCCACCTTAAAAGCTTATGGTACATAGCTAACTAATAAAGATAGATTCATTATATTTAAGATTGAAGCATCAATTAATGGAAGGACGTCTTTGAGCAGTCTAGTAGGAATGGGATCTAATGAACATGTTGATGGTTTGGAGGATGTAACTATTGAAGTTAACTCTGAAAGATCAATTGGAGAGATATAGGGCTTTTCCATACAGTCGACTCGCCACAATTTGACGGCATTTCTATTAGAACCAGGTACACTCTGCAGGTCCTTTTTCCGTACTCACTCAGCCGAGGTTCTAGGCGATCCAGGGTGATCTGAAAATGTGACGGGGAGGACTGAATACCACTGATTTTCCAGGCAGAGTCATCACTAGTGAAGTCATGAGAGCGACTCCTTCACCAGAATCAACCGTGCCATTTTTAAAACCCGACAGCAAAAACTGGAGGCACAAAGGACCAGCTGAATGCCCAGACTGACAGTTTGCAGCTGTAGTTTTGCAACATGAGAGCCATCTGAAACGCACACACAGCATACATATTATAGCCCTATACTGCCAGGCAATCACCTCTGAAGCACCGTTACCTGCCCCTACAAGCCAAACAGCTGGTTAGCATAGAGCCTGGGCTGATCAAAGTAACTTTGAATTACCGTAATAATGCAACCGTTTGTCCTATCAGGAAAAATCAAACGGTTTCTGAAAGGTGAGAATCTGCACTTCACGACCAACATAGGGGATTACTGTGGTGTTATTACGGTAATTGTTGCCATAAGTCCACTAACGGCAGCACTTCTGAAGTACACTGAGCTGATGTTCAGGGGTATAGGGCTATACTTAACAATGATAACCTTCATCCATTAAAACATTTTATGGGGGACTTATGCATCATGATGATATTAAACTGGCATTAGTTAGCTTGCCTGTATCTGTGTGTGTTTTGAGCCGCATACAAATTACAAAGACACTACTGCCCGCGTGGCTATATCAACTCCACCCACACTGTGGTGGTCCTCAATTGCAAGGGAAACACAACACGATCGTCCCAAGTTGTGTTGACCGAGTCATTCTGTATAGAAAAACAGCTATAGAGTCTAACCAAATGCCAGCGGTATTGAAAGCAGCCGAACATGAAGATAAGTCCTTGAGATAGTTATGAATAATTATACCACTTCTGATTTGAGGCTCTCTTTTTCAGAGGAGCCACAGTATCCAAAGTTGTACACAGTGAGAATGTAAAACTACTGAAGAAATAATGTACCTTACTGGGAGCAGAGTTTAAATAGCTACTCTGTTGGCACATGGCACTGAAGAGCTTAATGAAGAATTATATCTTACAGCACTTTCAGAAAGATTTCTACTGTAATAAAACTTATTCCCCACTGTTGTGTAATCAATTAAAGTAAATGTAAATGTCATTAAGAAATGATCAGAGAGGAGGGGGTTTTCAGGAAATCTTGTTAAGTCTTTAGTTTCTATGTCGGGACAAGATCCAGTGTATGATAAATCTCTTTTAAAACAACAAAAAAAAAAGTAGCACTTCGTGAAAAAAGTACTACAACTTCAGAGTAACGAAATGAGAGGAAAGCAGATCACTGTGCATGGCTGCAGCTGTTTGTAGCTCCCACATTTCCTAATAATAATAATCAAACTGAGTGCACAGTAAATTGTTTGGGATATTTGTGAATGGTTGTATATAAGGCTGTATATAATGTAGATAGGTGAGTATGTAAACTGAAAAATATTTATATTTTGCATCCCAGGTCATTTTTTATTCCCATCAGGCTTGACTAGCCTGGTCTGAAGTAATTAGAGATTAGAAACTGCAAAGGGCACGATGTAGCCCTTGGGCTTAAACTTTGACACATGACCATAATTATTTTTCAAGTTGGAGGTTGTGTTTTTTTTTTCTCCAGTATTCGCATAGGCATGTGATTCTAATGGTCTTTCACGTTTTAATTTTTGTGTGCATTGTTTTCTTTTCCTGTATATTTGTAGTTTGAGTAGCTGATTGTATTATTAAATCAAAATTAAATTTTCACAACAACAAAAAATCACAGCAGTTGCCTCAACACACTTTATATTGTAAGGTTAAGACCCTACAATAATTACAGAGAAAACCCAACAATAAGAGCAAGTACTTGGTGACAGTGGGAAAGAAAAACTCCCTTTTAACAGAAAGAAACCTCCAGCAGAACAAGGCTCTGGGAGGGGGAGTCATCTGCTGCTATTAGTTGGGGATGAGAGGAGGGACACAGGACTTAACACAGACTCTGGGAGAGAGAAGACAAAAATTTAATGACCTGCAGAGTGGTGTATAAACAGAGTTAAAAGAGATGAGTGAAGAAGAAACACTCAGTGCATCATGGGAAGCCCCCCCAGCAGCCTAGGCCTGTCAGTACTCTCGCTGCAGAATTTTGGATCAGCTGAAGGTTTTTCAGGGATTTTTTTTAGGTCTACCTGATAGTAATGAATTACAGTAAATAAATAAATACTTAAATACATTTCTCTAAATACATTCGCATTTAAGAATGGAAATTTAGGTACAAAAAGTACCCATCATCTAGTATCAAGTTTCCTGCTTCCATCAAGTAGTGGGTAGTTTCTAAGATATCAAACCAGTGAAAAGCCACTGTACATTTTAGATAGATAGATAGATAATAGAAACATTCTATAGAAATCAAATAGTTAAAATAAATATGATAAAGATGTTTTCAGGGACAAATGAAATAACCCAGACAGGTCATTTTCTTTAGATGACAGCCCCCACATCTCTTTTTATTCCACTTTATTTAATTTTTTTCTTTGCAGTCATAAAACACCTGCAGTGCGACATTAAAGTGATATTCTAATAAGTAGCAGGCGCAGCAGAGGGAAGAGGAAGGCAGGAAGCTGCAGAGTGAAAGCTGATTTGTGGAGGATGCCTCGCAGCAGTGATCCCTCCTCCTCCTCCTAGAGCTCGTCAGGGTTTGATGTGGTAGAGCGAGGTGAGCGGCGGCATTCGACCTCAGAGCAGAGAGAGAAAGAGAGGGAGACAAGCTCATTTCAGGGCCGACTAATTTCTCCATTATAGGTGTGCAATTATCCCAGTGTGACTGCAAACACAGATAGGAGGGCATCACAGAGGTAGGAAGAAGGGATGAGCCAGGCCTCGAAGAGAGAAAGATGAGGGGGGGGACAGTGGAGGGAAGATATGAGTGAAGGTAGGAGAGAGCTTCAGAAGTTTCTCATCTTTTAATTGTGATCAACAAGGAGAGTTTAACAGATGAATCTGCCCGAGGATGCAAAAATCCTCTAACTGTCTGACTTTAAGCATGGAAGCCTTTCTGCATCATTAAACTGAGTCCGTCCCCATGTTGGCCATGTGCTTCCATTTAATGTTAACTTTTCGATTATTCCAGAGGGAAATTAATGTTAGCACAAAGATAATGTACACAATGGAAACATGCACACATGGCAGATATCCAAGGAAAGATAGCATCCATCCGTCTATCCATTCATCAATTTTCTTCCACTTATCTTGGGCCGGGTCACAGGGCAGCAGCCTAAGCAGAGAAGCCCAGACCTCCCTCTCCCCAGCCATCTCAACCAGCTCATTCAGGGGGACCCCTAGGCGTTCCCACGCCAGCCGAGAGATATAATCTCTCCAGCATGTCCTGGGTCTGCCGTGGAGCCTCCTCCTGGTAGGACATGCCCGGAACACCTCACCCAAGAGGTGTCCAGGAGGCATCCTAGTAAGATGCCTGAACCACCTCAACTGGCTCCTTTCAGTGTGGAGGAGCAGCAGCTCTACTTTGAGCCCCTCCCAAATGGCTGCACTCCTCACCCTATCTCTAAGGAAGAGGCCAGCCACCATTCGGCGGGAGCTCATTTCTGCCACTTGCATTCGCAATCTCATTCTTTTGGTCACTACCCAAACCTCATGACCATGGATGTAGATTGGCTGGTAAATCGACAGCTTCACTTTCACATTCAGCTCCCTCTTTACCATGACAGACCAGTGCAGCCCCAATCCGTCTGTGAATCTCCCGTTCCCTTCACCCGTCACTTGTGAACAAGACCACGAGATACTTAACCTCTTCTACCTGGGACAGCCACTTGTCCCTAATCCGTAGTGGGCACACCAACCTTTTCCAGCTGAGAACCAAGGCCTCAGACTTAGAGGTGCTAATTCTCATGCCAGCCGCTTCATACTTGGTTGTGAATTGTTCCACTGTGTGCTGGAGGCCACCACCTGATGAAACCAACAGGACTACAACATCCGCGAAAAGCAGAGATGAGATCCTGAGGCCACCAAGGCTGAACCTTCTGCCACTTGGCTACGTCTAGAAATTCTGTCCATAAAAAGTTATGAACAAAATTGGTGGAAAAAAGGGCAGCCCTGGTGAAGTCCAACACCCACAGGAAACGAGTTTGATTTATTGCCAGCAATATGGACCAAGCTCTCTCTGTGATTGTACAGGAAAATAATGGCCTGCAACATTGGGCCAGACACCCCATACTTCTGCAGCACCTCCCATGAGAGACCCTGAGGAACATGGTTAAATACCTTCTCCAAGTCCACATAACACATGTAGACTGGATGGACAAACACCCACACTCAAATATCCTCAAGAAGATGAAGAGCTGGTACAGCATTCCATGACCAGGATGAAAACCACATTGTTCCTCTTGAATCTCAGGTTTGACTAACGGACGGACCCTCCTTTCCAGCACCCTACTGGGGAGGCTGAGGAGTGTGATCCCCCAATAGTTGGAGCACACCCTCCGGTCTCCCTTCCCAAGATGGGGACCACCACCCCAGTCTGCCAATCCAGTGGCACTGCCCCAGTTTACTTTTCTTCTCTAATTTAGTTAGTTGTAGTTAGTTTTCAGAGTGGTTTTGCACGTTTTTATTAGTTTTTATTTTTACTTTAATGCTTGGTTTAATTTAGTTTTTGTTAGCTTTAGTATTAATTTTTTCATACTTTGTTAGGTGCAAGATTCAAGGTGCAAGAGTAACTATTGTTTAATTTTTTCATCATCCACAACAAGACACTTGCTTCTATTTGTCTCACTATCATACTCAAAAAAAACATATGGGATAAGCCCCCGGACAACATAGCTACTGGGATCACTGGGACACAGAAACCCCTCCAAAATGGCATCGAGCAGATACGGAAGTCCAACAAAGCAAAGGAGAAGAAAGCGAGACGTCTGGAAAGAGGGCAGCTATGGACGCTGTGTGCACCAACGTAGATGCAGTCAATAAGCTTGAAGACCCCTGGCTACCTTCGCAGCCTTTACAAAATACAACAGAAACCTGAGATAGAGTGTAAATGAGTGACTGTGCTAAACCCACCCTCTGTGGATGGGCTTTCAAACTCACCAGAGCCAACATACAGACACTGTACGAGCAGAGCAAGCGGGAATGGAAGAAGAGGGAAAAGTGAGAGGAGCTGAATGATGAGAGAGCTTGGTATCTGAACTTGAAGTGCACCTCTGGAAAAATGTGACTACTTATCAAGTCCGCACAGCCCACAAGATTGTGATTAACCTGTTCAGTCCTTGTGCGTTTCTGGCTACTTTTCACCGCAGTGAATAATAATCAGGAATAATAATCAAAGCATCAATATAAGGACTCACAAATGTCAGCAAATTTCTGGAGGGAGACTGCTGAAACTATTGGAATGGACGTGAGGGAATGAACCAAGTGAAAAACAAAGGGACAAATATGTTTGCAGCCAAAAAAACTGAGCACAATGAGGGAGGACCAAAAAAGTCCCAGCCGGCACCTCATATAAAACACCAGCACGCAAACACAGGGTAATTAACACACACAATCCAGCTACACAAGCAGAAATGTGGACATGAGATAGGGCACTTGTGTAGGCATCATGTGGTCAGTTTACTTTTGTCAAACATTCGCTGTGTTCTAGTGTTATACACCACATGTAGGTGTTGGTTATCTATTGCACTGATGCTGAAGTTTGTTGGGAGTTTATTGTCATGGTGTGTGGTGGGGCGAAAGGCAGGAGACCCAGAATGCAGGACTCATAAGTGGTTTATTGAAACTGAAACAACCATAAGTAGAGCGGAACAACGCCAGAGCTAACCAGTGACACACAGCAAGGGGAGCATAGACAACGACGTGACAAGGAATGGAAGAAAAATGAGGGCTTAAATACACATGAGTCAATCAGGGCAAGAGGAAAACAGCAGGGCACAGCAGGTGAAGCAAAGACGACTAATAACAAGGGAAGCAAAGCCAAACACAACGCACAGGGACTACAAGACTATCAAAATAAAACAGGAAGTGACCAGGCAGGGGGACACAGACGTGACACAGGGAACTGACACGCAGACACTGGACAACAAAAGGGACCAGAAATAGCAAAGAACCAGAGAAACATAACCAGAGATCTAAACAGAACAGAAAAACACTGGGCCACCGGCCCAGGACCATGACATTTATTGAGTTTTGGAGTTCATGTTTTTCTTTGTTTCTCCCTGTTGATGTTCATGTGTGTCCTTAATATTATACACATTTAGCACGTAATGCTACTATCTTGTGAACAGTTGGTTGTTGAATACAATTTTGCAATAGTATGTTTTGTAGAGTTTTATTACACAATAGTCACTCTTGCCCCTTGAACCTTGCACCTGATAAAGTATGAAAAAACTAAAACTAATTCTAAAACTAACAAAAACTAAACTAAAACAAAGCATTAAAGCAAAAATAAAAACTAATAAAAATGAGCAAAAAACCACTCTGAAACTATTATAACCCTGAGCTCTACAAAGACCCAGCACTGAAGTTTGAATCAGGCATAAGCTGGAGTAGGTGGCCAGGGGAGAGGGAGGTCTGAACTTCACTGCTCAGGCTGCGGCCCTGCGAAGCAGAAGAAAATGGATGGATCAATGTTTTTATTGTATTGTTTATTATCATTATAGATTTTAACACATCATGAATTGCAGAACAGCAAGAATCATTCATAATGCGTGGACAATGGACCACACTTTCAAGTCACAATGTATTTGTGTATTTTCTCATATTTTAATGATGCGTTAACATCGTATGCAGTAGCACGTTCTCATATATTTAACATAAATGTAATTTTTTTTCTTTGTTGTGTGTTTGGAGTGTAATGTGCAGTGTTAATAATGCACAATATGCGGTGCCAAACAGTTAAGCAGCATTTAAAATGCAATTCATTATTGAAGAATTCAATTCAATTCAATTTTAATTATATAGCACCAAATCACAACAAACAGTCGTCTCAAGGCGTTTTGTAATGTGGGTAAAGACCCTACAATAATACAGAGAAAACCCAGCAGTCAAAACGACCCCCTATGAGCAAGCACTTGGCAAGAGTGAAAAGGAAAAACTCCCTTTTAACAGGAAGAAACCTCCAGCAGAACCAGGCTCAGGTAGGGGCAGTCATCTGCTGCGACCGGTTGGGGCTGAGGGGAGAGAGACAGGACAAAAGATATGCTGTGCAAGAGAGGCAGAGATTAATAATAATGATTAAATACAGAGTGAAGTATACACAAGTAAATAAAGGTGAATGAGAAGAAACAGTGCATTATGGGACCCCCCTCAGCAGCCTAGGCCTATAGCAGCATAACTAAGGGGTGGTTCAGGGTCACCTGATCCAGCCCTAACTATAAGCTTGATCAAAAAGGAAAATTTTAAGCCTAATTTTAAAAATAGAGAGGGTGTCTGTCTCCAAGCTGGGAGCCGGTTCCACAGAAGAGGGGCCTGAATAGTCCAGCCTTGGAGTAATAAATGCATGGATTAGCTTTCCAGCATCACTCTGACACAGGATGTTTCTAATTTTAGAAATATTTTAGAATTTAATTTAATAATTTTAGAAATGCAAAAACAGGGTCCTACATCTTTGTTTAATATGTGCATTGAAGTACAAGGTCAAAAATGACACCACGATTTCTCACAGTGTTACTGGAGGTCAAAGTAATGCCATCCAGAGTAAGTATCTCGTTTGACACCATGTTTCTAAGATTTGTGGGGCCGAGTACAAGAATTTCACTTTTATCTGAATTTAGAAGCAAGAAATTAGAGGTCATCCAGGCCTTAATGTCTTTAAGACATTCTTGCAGTTTAACTAATTCATGTGTGTCATCTGGCTTCATGGATAGATAAAGCTGAGTATCATCTGCATAACAATGAAATTTTATGCCATGCTTTCTAATAATACTGCCTAAGGGAAGCATGTATAATGTAAATAGAATTGGTCCTACCACAGAACCCTGTGGAACTCCATAATTAACCTTAGTGTGTGAAGAAGACTTCCCATTTACATGAACAAATTGGAGTCTATCAGATAAACATGATTCAAACCACTGCAGTGCAGTACCTTTAATACCTATGGCATGCTCTAATCTTTGTCATAAAATGTTATGGTCAACAGTATCAAAAGCTGCTCTGAGGTCCAACAGGACAAGCACAGAGATGAGTCCACTGTCAGAGGATGTAAGAAGATCATTTGTAACCTTCACTAATGCTATACTCATTTATCTGTACTGTGATGAATTCTGAAACCTGACTGGAACTCTCCAAATAAACCATTCCTCTGCAGATGATCAGTTCGCTGTTTTACAACTACTCTTTCAAGGAGTTTTGAGAGCAAAGGAAGGTTGGATATTGGCCTATAATTAGCTAAGACAGCTGGGTCAAGTGATGGCTTTTTAAGTAGTGGTTTAATTACAGTCACCTTGAGGGCCTGTGGTACATAGCCACCTAATAAAGACAGATTGATAATTTTTAAGATTGAAGCATCAATAATTGGAAAGACTTCTTTGAACAGTCTAGTAGGAATGGGATCTAATAAACATGTTGATGGTTTGGAGGAAGTAACTATTGAAGTTAACTCCAAAAGATCAACTGGAGCAAGAGTCTAAGCAAATACCAGCAGTGCTGAGAGCAGCCGAACATGAAGATAAATCTTTGAGAAGGTTATGAATAATTTTTTCTGTATTGTCTAAAATTTTATTTGTAAAGAAATCCATGAAGTCACTACCAGTAAAAGTGAAAGGAATACTCGGCTCTACAGAGCTCTGACTCTTTGTCAGCCTGGCTACAGTGCTGAAAACAAACCTGGGGTTGTTCTTATTTTCTTCAATTAATGATGAATAGTAAGATGTCCTAGCTTTACGGAGGGCTTTTTTATAGAGCAACAAACAATTTTTCCAGGCTAAATGAGCATCTTCTAAGTTATTGAGACGCCATTCCCTCTCCAGCTTACGGGTTATCTGCTTTAAGCTGCGCATTTGTGAATTATACCACGGAGTCAGGCACTTCTGATTTGAGGCTTTCCTTTTCAGAGGAGCCACAGTATCCAAAGTCGTACGCAGTGAGGATGTAAAACTATCGATGAGATAATCTACCTCACTGGGAGCAGAGTTTAGGTAGCTGCTCTGCACTGTGTTGGCACATGGCACTGAAGAGCATAATAATGAAGGAATTAGATCCTTAAACTTAGTTACAGCACTTTCAGAAAGACGTCTACTGTAATAAAATGTATTCCCCACTGCTGTGTAATCAGTTAACGTAAATGTTACTAAGAAATGATCAGACAGAAGGGGGCTTTCAGAGAATACTGGTAGGTCTTTAGTTTCTATGCTATATGTCAGGACAAGATCCAGAGTATGATTAAAGTGGAGGGTGGGCTCCTTTACATTTTGAGAGAAGCCAATTGAGTCTAATAATAGATTAAATGCAGTGTTGAGGCTGTCATTTTCAGAATCTACATGGATATTAAATGGACAAGACTAAGAGTCAGGCTTCCAAAAGAATTAAAACTTTTGTTTGGGTCTTTGATTGATTAATAAGCTGGAATGGAAGATTGCTGCTGCTCCTCCTCCTCAACCTGTGCTTGAGCATTCTGACAGTTAGTGTGACTTAGGAGTGTTCAATTCAATTCAATTAGATTTTATTTATATACTGCCAAATCACAACAAACAGTTGCCTCAAGGCGCTTTGTATTGTGGGTAAAGACCCTACAATAATACAGAGAAAACCCAACAGTCAAAACGACCCCCTATGAGCAAGCACTTGGCGCTTGGTGATGGTGGGAAGGAAAAACTCCCTTTTAACAGGAAGAAACCTCCAGCAGTACCAGGCTCAGGGAGGGGCAGTCATCTGCTGCGACCAGTTGGGGCTGAGGGGGAGAGAGACAGGACAAAAGACATGCTGTGGAAGAGAGCCAGAGATTAATATTGTGTTGATTCATTTAAACTAACATATTCATCCTGCTGTAACCAGGTTTCTGTAAGGCAGAATAAATCAATATTTATTAATCATTTACTAACAGGGACTTGGAAAAGAGAGACCTAATGTTTAATAATCCACATTTAACCATTTTACTCTTTGGTGCAGTTGAGGAAGCTATATTATTTATTCTTTTTTAATTTTTATGCTTAAATAGGTTTTTTTTTGCTGATTTTAGGTTTGTTTTTTGGTGGTCTGGGAGCAGGCACCATCTCTATGGGGATGGGGTTTTGGGGAGATGGCAGGAGGAGAGAAGCTGCAGAGAGGCGTGTAAGACTGCAACTCTGCTCCCTGGTCTCAACCCTGGGCAGTCAGGTTTTTGGAGGGTTGATAAATTTGGCCAAATTTCTAGAAATGAGATGCTGCTCCATCCAAAGTGGGATGGATGCCGTTAATGTTTTCAAATGCCTTTGTTTAGACCATTTTTGACAGGCCTAAAATTTAACTTGATATCTGACTGTTTTTTAGTTTTAGACTAGTCACTTGGTCTAATTTTTTTCCCTTGTTTAGTCGACTAAGATTAGGCAGGAACATCCCTAATTTTGATGCATTATTGGTAATTTGCTGTTTTAAGTATCAGTTTAAACACCACTGAAATCCTGCTGATCATTAGCCGTGATTTCAGCTTCAGTAATAACCGAGAGTGCAAAAATGATTAGAATTCAGCAATGATTCAGTAAAATTTAGTTCAACAGTACAATACTGATTTAACATAGTTTCAAATATTGTTTACTATCTGGATGATTTTGGTACAGTAATTCATCACCTGCAAGTGTGGCACCTCTGGCAGTTTGCAGGTTTGTAGCACTAAGATGTGCATTAACATGGTGCTAAGGAGAAATCTGATCTCAGATAAGCAACTGTTGCTGCTCATCAGTTAAATAAATAATGTCTAATATGTTGTGTTGTTGTTCATCAGAGGCTGTATTTACAGAATGTTTAAATACATTGTATAAATATATTGTATTTAAAGACCAGATGATTCTTATTATGTCCTGAAATGTAAAAACTTTGAATTGAAAAAGGGTGCAAAATCAGTAAAAATCAGTCCAGAGGCAACTGAGAGAGTCCAAAAAGTTGTGTTACAGTCAATACGTCTCTGCTTTTGGTGGATGATACGGTCCTGTTGGCTTCATCAGGTGGTGTTCCAGTGGAACAGTTTGTAGCCAAATGTGAAGCGGCTGGCGTGAGAATTAGCAACTCTATGTCTGAGGCCATGGTCATCAGCTGGAAAAGGGTGGAGCACCCACTCTGGCTCAGGGACGAATTGCTACCCCAGGTGGAAGAGTTGGGGTCTTGTTCACGAGTGACAGGAGAGGGGAGCGGCAGATTGACAGACGGATTGGGGCTGCGTCTGCAGTGATCCGGATAAAGTGGAAGAAAATGGTTGGATAGATGGATGGATGGAGTGATTAAATACAAAATCATGTACAATGAAAATTTTAACTTTGAGAATAGGATTATAAGATGGTGAACAACCCACAAGAGGGCGATTCCCTCGAAAAACTGCTGCAAAGTGAAACGTGATGCATTTTCTAAATTTGATGCTTTAATATATTCAGGTTTGAATAAACAGCTCTAAAATCATCTCTGACAGTATCACACTGCTTGGACTGATATAAATTCCAAGGTTGTTATATATTTTTTTATTTCATAACATTAATATTCCAATGGTAATGTGATTACACAGGTCACCTCTGCTGTGTTGTCAATAAACTTACCAGATGTAAATATTCATATTTTCATCTCAGTCCTGATGAGGGCCTGGTGTAAACAATTTAGCATTTTAACCAGTATGGTCAAAGTTTTATTTTCTTCTTTTATCTTTTGCATTTCTTTTATACTTCTCTAGTGCATGGCACAGTACATAAAGTACTTTGTGTGTACTTGCATTTGAACACACAATTATTTCCTCTTTATTTTGGCACCACTAGCAAAAATGTCTCATTTTGTTCCCATTTTGGTAATTTTTCTATTTTCTAAAGTGTTGAATTAAACTGAACACATCAAAGCTATTAAAAAAGCCAAGAAAAATGAGTTGTGTAGAGTCTGAATTATTCACAACAGCCTTTCATTACTTTGAACACTTAAAATTTTCTTAGCCATCTTTAGAAAAGCTGCCAGCTGCTGTTGAGCGCTTACCAGCTGCTATTCCTGCACTTTTTAACCAAACTCAACCAAACCACCGCAAGTAAAAAGTCATTGTGGAAATGCAATTCCTATAACATCCAGCAGGGGCACGAGCAGTGAGTCAGTTGCCCATGTTAAAATGTCCAGCTTTACAGCAGAAATAAACATGCTTACATCTTGATACAAAAAACAGGTTTGGTTTCTGTAGCTAAATTACTCTGCATGATTCACATATCAAAATAATCCTTTTTTAACTCATACTGAGCCTCAGTGCAGCCCGTCATTTCATGATCTCTATGAAACGAGCTGTTTTAGATGTGTGAAAATCACTGACTGAAAATCGGTTGTAATAATCCCACTAAGTTCTGCTGTTTATTTTGTCTACAGAGCAGCAGCTGACTTGCAGATCTTCAGTCTGCACTGTGTCAGTGTTGGCCTGCTGTCGAGCCTTTTTTCTAACATCTGTGGCAATAAACTGCTGCAATAATTGGTGAACAGTGCAGCAGCTTCCTTCTATCTCTCTTTAATATGTGTTGTTATTAAATGCTTTAGTTATTTAAATGGATTCAGCCAACTTTTAACACACGTAGCTTGTTGTCTATGCACAGATCTGCATTGTGTTACAGCACTGTGTGTGTGTGTGTCTCTGTGTGTGGATGTGCATGTTTCTGTTGTGGTTTGATTTAACTGCTGCCTGACACTTTGCTGTAGGGCTTCTCTATAACTGCATGCAGATTTGTGAGATTTCATGAAGATGAAGACAGTTTGATGTGTTATTGTGCTGAGATGAACAGTTTTAGAGGAAATATAAATGAGTGCATTTTGAGTTTGAATGTAAGAAAATGGAAGAGCTCTTTTACCCTTTGATTGAGCCGCAAAGCATCTCCTTCGTTAGAACTGCGGCTCGCTGGGTGTTTGATATCAGCATTTATTTCATGTCTGAAATCCGTTTACAGTGCTGTGAAAAACTATTTGCCCCCTACCTGATTTTTTGATTATCTAAAGAAACAGCTAAGAAACAAAGTCACTGACATCTACCAGTCTAGAAGGGGTTACAAAGACATTTCTAAGGTTTTATGACTCCAGTGAACCACAGTGAAAGCCATTATCCACAAATAGAGAAAACTTGGAACAGTGGAGAACCTTCCTGGAAGTGACCCTGGAAGGTGGCCTACCAAAATTACTCCAAGAGCCCACTGACAACTCATCCAGGAACTCACAGAAGAACCCAGAACAACATCTAAAGAACTGCAAGCCTCACCTGCCTCAGTTAAAGTCAGAGTTCATGATTCATCAATAATACAAAAGACAAAGTGCAAAAATGGCATCCATGGGAGAACTCCAAGGAGAAAACCACTGCTGACTAAAAAGAACTCATCTCACATTTGCCAAACAACTTTGCGATGATCCCAAAGATTTTTGGGAAAATATTCTGTAAACTGACGAGACAAAAGCTGAACTTTTTGGAATGTTTGACTCCCATTACATCTGCATAAACTAACACGGCATTTCATTAAAAGAACATCATACCAACAGTCAAACATGGTGGTGGTAGTGTGATGGTCTGGGGCTGCTTTTCTACTTCAAGATGACTTGCTGTAATTGATGGAACCATGAATTCTGCCCTCTACCAGAAAATCCCGAAGGAGAGTGTTTGGCCAACAGTTTATGCCCTGAAGCTCAAGAGTACTTGGATTATGCAGCAGTATAATGATCCAAAATCACCAGCAAGTCCACTTCTGAATGGTTCAAAAAACAGACTGGCTCTTCTATAGTGCTTTTCTATTCTACTTGAGCACTCAAAGCACTTTAATATTCCTTATTCATGCAAGCACTTTTTTCTATGTCTGAGTGCTTTGTATTTAACATTCACACTCCGATGAACACATCAGAGAATAATTTGCGGTTCACTATCTCACCCAAGGATACATTGTTACACAGACTGGAGCAGCCTGGGATCAAACTACCAACCTTTAGATGAGTAGGTGACCTCCTCCACCTCCTTAGCTACAGTCACACCAAGGCATAGGGAGTCAGCAGTTTACAGGACACCTGGAGAGCAGGATATAGGCACAGGCCAGGGCATCATGACCCAACCTGACAGGGTTGTCAGCAGTATCTTCTTCTGGTCCCCAGAGGAAGACAACTATAAAAAAAAAACCTACAGCTCTGTTGGGGTGGCAAAACTTGATTTGAAGGCAAGTAAAGAGGTTCTCATCTCTCACCACTGTTAACCATTCATCAAGAAAAAATAATTCCAGAAGAAATCAGAAATGAGGCACCCTTCAGTGATGACAGGCTTCAAACATGTCAGCAACAATACACATGGCATTAAAGGGTTGAGCTACACATACCGCAGTTTCAGAACAACTGCTGTGGACATATGATAGCAACAGATAGTGAAGAAAGGTTTAAATTTGAAACATAAACTCTGGTCTTCTTGCTGCTTAACTTAAACTGGCCTGGTAAAAATCCTAGCAGTGTCTGTAGTAAGGAAAAAACAAACAAAACAAAACAAATATAAAATCAAAATGAAGGTTTTGGAGTGGCCAAGTCAAAGTCCAGACTTAAATTCAATCAAGATGCTTTGGCACGATTTTAGACAGGCTGATTGCAGTTCTTGCTGCGAAGGGTGGCACAACCGGTTACTACTGTAGGTTTAGGGGGCAATTACTTTTTCACAAAGGACCAGGTTTGTTTGGATAACTTTCTTCCCCTTAACAAATGAAAACATCATTGAAAAACTGCATTTTGTAATTACTTGGGTTATCTTTGTCTAATATTAAAATTTGTTTAATGATCTGAAACAGTGTGTCAAATATACAAAAAAGTAAGAAGGGGGTAAATACTTTTTTCACAGCACTTTAAGTTTCTTATTTAATGTGATACAATAACAACCTTTAAGGTTATTTAATAATATTAAAAACTAAGGCCAGCAAACAGTTTACCAAGGCTGCTGGGGTTGGATTGCAGAGGGACATCTAACTGTGTTATAATGATGATGGTCAATACTGGCACTATGAAAGCTCTGGCTTACAGGAATCATGTATATCCAGAAATAATAGTGGGCCAAGGAAAGAGCCTTGGGGAATTCCAGGGAAGGTTCTGTTAGAGATGCTAAGAATGTAGAAAATGGAGAGCAGATCCCTGAATCCAACCCAGTGCAGAAGAAAAGAGCAGATCAACGGAATGAAAAGCAGCACTCAAATCTGAGCAATGCCATTTGTTGGCTATTAAAAATATTTTATTGAAGACTTTCATTAGAGCTTTCTTTGTGAGTCAAAGCTTGACTGAAAAATCTTAAAAATAATATTGCTATTTATAAAATATACTGAGTGAAATGAATATTATAGATTTAAAATTTTAAGTAACTTTGGAAAATTAACACAACTTAAAGAACAGCTAATAATGGTATGTTAGTTCAATTATCTTCACAGCAGTCATATTATTGGTCAGGTTGTTGCATTAAAATGCTCCAAAAGCACAAACACAATCAGAGGTTCAGCTCAGGGATTGTCTGTACAGTTGTTAAGGGAGAAATTAGCTATAGAGACCAAACCCATTTTTTTAGCAGGCTGTAAACATATTTATCTCTGCTGTAACATTGGGCATTTTAACATGGGAGTCTGTGGGGACTGACTCACTGCTGGAGCGTCAAGTGGACGTTCAAGTGGCAATTCAGCCCCAGAGGCTGGAAGGATGAAAACAGGTGAAACTTCAGCCAAGAGAACATCAGGGCTGACCCACCCTACCTTGTTTCATCGATTCAGGCTGCTAATGGTGGTGTAATGGTATGGGGGGTATTTTCTTGGTGTACTTTGTGCCCCTTAGTGCCAACTAAGCATCATTTAAGTACCATACCCTACCCTACCTGAGTATCGTTGCTGCCCATATACTCATGTTCAGATGGCTGCTTCCACACCATGTCACAAAGTTCAAATCAAAATGGTTTCTTGAGAATAAGTTCACTGTACTCAAATGACCTCCACAGTCACAAGATCTCAATCCAGATGAGTACTTTTGGGATGTAATGGGAGAAGAGATTCACATCATGGATGCAGCTGATAAATCTGTAGCAACTGTGTGATGCTATCATATCAATATGGACCAGAATCTCTGAGTAATGTCCAATGTAATGTCCAGCACCTGGCTGAATCTATGCCGTGAAGAATTAAGACTGAATGAAGGTTCAAATGAAGCGGCCAGTGAAAGTGTGTATTATTTAAATTATTTTCACCAAAAGTAATCTAAATTTTGTCCTGTAATCTTCATGTAGCAGACTTAGATGACATTTCTGGTGTATATTTTGATAGCTTAAACATGTGTTACTCAATAATAATAATAGCACCTTTCTAAGCCAGAGTGACACAGAATTGACAAAAATAGCATTAAAAATTCCAAAACACATAAAATGAATGAAAAAGAAGAAATGCAAACAAAAGAGAACAAACACAAGAGTAAAACTTCAAGATGTCATAAAACCTGATGGAAAACCCAGTCTGTCCAGCCTACACCACTGATCTTCCCATCTGAGGGATCTGCGGGCGGTATGAGGTGTTAGGAGGGGCACACACACCAGTGCAGTGATTTAAAAGTAATCAGTAAAAGCTTAAATTGGATTCTGTTGTGAACGGGCAGTGTAATTCTCACAGTGATATGTTCCCTGCACTGAGTGTTTGAATCGTCTTGCGGGTTGCAGTAATCTAATCTGGTGGAAATGACCGTGTGGATAAGTTGTTCACTTATATTATTTGGAAGAATTGGTCTGGTCTTGGGAATATTTCAAATCTGTTACAAAGCAAGACTGGACTAGACTTCTGGAGTGCTTGTTGACATTGTGATATCGATGAGAATAATGCCCAGGTTTATAGCAGGTTCCTTCGGGTTTGGGTTATTAGTTGCCTATGGTGGGGAGTGACATTATTAGAAATATGATTAGGACTGATAAAAAGTAGTTTTACTCAAGTTCAACTGCAAGAACTGTGCTAATCAAAGAAGCTGTAGATGGGAAGAATGACAATTCAATATTTTTAGGACTCATACCAACGAGACAGAGGCTCAGACCTGTAAAAACGGTTGATGCTTACAATGCATCTTTTAACAAGCAGACGAAACGCATTGTAAGCATCAAGGTTGATAAATCTAGTCTCAGATTTTTCTTCCTTTGTGAAAGTGCAGTGGAAAGTTTAAATCAATTTTGGTGTGTCCAAAAAAAGTTGGAAAAAAGCCATACAGCCACAGCGGCATTTGTTAAATGCCACAGGACTTTAAAGAAGAGTAACCTCTCTTCCCTCTGGTTTTACTCACTTGTGGATTTTTAGGATTCACACAGTTCAGATTCTTTTCTTCCCTCTTCTGTTTCCCGTCCTACTCCTCCAATTAGAGATCTCTCCCAGGATCTGCAACATTTGTCTCCATTAGTAATCTAGGTTATGAGGAGAGAACTGTGCAATGTGGGTATAGCCCAGTTGAGAACTTCTTGGAAGCCTCATACAGAGATCCAATTACGAGCAGAGAGCGGTAAAATGTGAGGGAGGGAAGCCGGAGAGAGAATCCCCTTGCCGCTCTCAAGCAGCTCGTACTGCTGATTTCAGCAACTGCTATAAATCACACGGTCTGAGCATCGATTAGCTCGGCCCGCCATTAGTCTGGCAGGGTGGGGTTACATAATCAGCTAAGAGGAAACGCAGAGCTCTTCAGCTTACACGAGGACATTCTGAGCTCCTCTGCCTTGCCTTTAAAGAGGGAGATTTTTTTCTGAGAGTAAAGCCTGCAGTGGTACAAACATTTCAAAATTTTCACCCGTTTTTAAGAAGATTTAACAATTTATATTCAAATACATCTATGATTTCCCTTGTCACTGTCTTGACTACATATAACTTAAAGTTTGTTCATTTTAATACACCTGAAACTGTTTCATAGATTACACGAGCATCATTAACAAAAATCGTCATGTGTTTGTGTTTTTTGTAGAGCAGCTGCTTCATACTGTAAAGCAAATTCTCTACAATATTAGAGAGAAAACAATAATCAGAGAAAACACTTGGACATAATAGGGAGAAAAAACTCCCTTTTAACAGGAATAGGAGTGTTTCTGGATCCAAATTTCCCAGCATTATTTTATGTCCATCAGTGTAACTTTTCATCAGTACAGTGACATATTCCAGTGATTTATCTCTGTATACACAAAATGAGTGTTTTCCACCGTTAAAAGGCACAAAAGTCCACTTTTTGGAGGGGTTGGTGATGTAGCAACTCTGCTTTTCACGCCTGGGAGCCAAATTTGAGTCACATCATAGATTTTCATACAAAATCTTTATTATTTTTAAATACATTCATTACAAATATGTTGCTTGTGTGGTGCAACTAAAAATTTGTCACCCCAATATTTTACTTACTTTGTTATTAAGTAATTGCATTTAAATAGACTGTATTTTGTGTAATCTTTCACGTTAGACATTTTAATGCGTATCAAGTGCTTTCCTGAGTTTTCACGGTACAGAGCTGTTAAAAACAAAGTAGAACCTTTGTTGTGGGAGTAGGTGCCAGTCAGGTTGCTCTTTCTGGGTGAACTTCCTGTTTACCTCAGTCGCCATCTGGACGTGAATAGCAGTGCTCCATCATGATCATTGCTCTGACCAATTGCTCTGTTCTTTCAGCTTAGTACATGGTTAATGTGCCAAAAAGTAACTCTGTGAAGTCATACTTCATTGTTTTATCAGTATGTGTAACTGTTAAATTTGTCTGCACCTTTCCTAAGTTTATATACCATTATTCAGTCACCGTGGTGACTGGCAGAAAAGTTGCCCGCATGCCAGAAATAATGCTAGAACTCATCTTCAGTAGAGTCACACTGTATTGTTTTATTTTGTTTGCACAGTGATTAATCTGCACTTTTGATTGTTTATATAGCTTTTACATGAAACTTCAAAGCCACAGTGTTCAATAAGTTTTGGTTATTACATAACATCAGTAATTTGTCTAGAAACTGTGTTGAAATTGTATTTGGTTAGTTGCAGTTATATTCAAATATTTTTCTTGTGTATTTTTCTAAGTATATGAAGGTTGTTCTGAGTAAACTACTGAAGTACCAGCAGTGTACAGTTAAGGGGAAAAAAAAGGTTTTAATTGAACCAATTGTCATTTACAAACTCGTTTCTTTTCTGCTTTTGTGGAGCATCCCGTGTGTCCATCAACAGGACGTTCAGCCATTACTGACCAATCAGCTGTTTGGTTTGTACTCTGACCTCCTAGAATCTGGTCCAGCCAGTGTCCTGAGTCCCTTTAATGTTTCAGCTTGTTTTTCAGTGTCAGCCCAGCATTAACAATCTGACAGCAAAAAGATACAAAAAAGCCTGAAGATACTGACTCCAAACCGGTTGCAGCAGATGACTGCCCCTCCCTGAGCCTGGTTCTGCCAGAGACTTCTTCCCGTTAAAAGGGAATTTTTCCTTCCCACTGTTGCCCAGCGCTTGCACCTAGGGGGTTGTCTGCTTGTTGGGTTTTCTCTGGTATTATTGTATGGTCTTTACCTTACAATATAAATTGCCTTGAGGTGACTGTTGTTGTGATTTGGTAAATAAAATTCAGTTTAATTAAATATGAGCAGATGGACACTCAAACCAACAAAATGGAGGAAAACTGAGCACAAGGAGACACAAATTGATAAAAAAAACAAAAAAAAAAACTGCTGCAAACAGACACAAACTGGCCACAGAGAAAATAACAATAAAAACATTTCAGTGTTTATAGATGTTTTATGTGTGCCTTCTGTGTATGAGAAGACGTCTTTACAAATGTTTTAGTTTGATCCTATAATGTCACAGCAGCTGCTTCAAACTGACAGGGTCACTTTCCAACAGTTTGTCACTTACAGTACTCACTTGCTGATTATGGTAAGAGTGTGTGTGTGAGTGTGTGTGTGTGTGTGTGTGTGTGTGTGTGTTTGTGGACCCCCTCCCCATCCTGACAGACCGGCACACCAGCTGACGGGTTCAGCTTCAAAGACTAACTCCGAACAAGGACGAAGAGTCGTCCACTTTTAATCCTGCCACGTGTTATCGGCGCTCGCAGATCTGCAGCGACGGCGTCACGGCGAGCTGCAGCCATGTGTGGACAATCCTTTCTGAAGAGTACAGTACGTTAGCGTGCCAGACTGAAGGATTATTGGGTCACTGTCATTGTTTGTCAAATATTTGTTCCTGCTGTGTTGGACATGCGATAACATCCATCAAAAACACAGAAAACAAAGCTGGAAAAACACATAAACAGCACAAAAAAACTTTATTTAAACAACTTTTTAATGATTAATAAATTTGACATTAACTAAAAAAGATTTTATTTTGTTTACTTTTTACTTCATCAAGCTGGTTTATTTCACATAGCTGTTTGATTATATTTTATTTAGCATTTTATTTAACTTTCTGTTTTACATTCACTGTATTTAGCCTTTTATTTTTGCATTTTATTTAGATTGTGTTGTATTTTTTTACTTCTTGTCCTGTCTGGAAGCTTTTGCAGTCAGAGTCATGATCTGAATGCACTGTTGTGACAAACATATTTGCTTTTCCAAGATTAGGTCTATAAACGCATCTCTTCTTAATGTTTTTTCTTTTATTTGTTTATGCATTTTTATTATTATTCACATAACGAACATACATGGGCGTTACAGCAATACCAGAGCTGACAGGCCGGAAGGAAAAAGAGGAAAAGGGGAGAAAAGAAGAATCCATCATCACCTACTGCACCTGCAACAAAACACATGCACAAACAAACAGCGCCTGAAACAACAAAAAGAAAATGTAAACTGGAAACACAAACCAGCAATCTTGACCCTACAACACAGACCCTACAAAATTTTTTGTAGGGTCTGTGTGTGTGTCACAAAACATTTGACATTTGATAATGAGGGTGAGAAGCTAAACATTCTCCCCAAGCCAGAGGCAGATGTAAAGAGATCCAAGAGACCCTGGGCCATCCACAGCCCCCCAAGGAGCACCGAAGACCCAAGGCCACACATCCCGATGGCAACTGTGTGTCCACCCCAGAAGAGGAAGGAGGGAGGCCCTAGACCAGGCCTATTCAATTATTTTTTCTTCTGGGCCAGATTTGAAAATTTTCAGATGCCACTGGGCCAAAGACCCCTACTTATATAATTTCTTGAGACTTAACTCTAAATATGCTACCACCTGAACTAAATCATAAAAATAAATAAAGGAATTCACAATAAAGGCGTTATAGTGCATCATTTATTGATGAGCAAAATAATTCAAATGCATTGCAAATTTTAAAATTTGGTCCAAACCTTGACCAGAATATTTTTAACAAGGCATCTATTCACCACACATTAGTTTAAAAAAAAAAAAACATGGAACAACTTTTTGCAACAGCAAAGTTGTCTATAACATTTTAGATGTACTTGAAAAAGTGCATTTGTTGAACTAGAAAGGTCAACTGAGGCAGTGCATTAAATATTTCAACAAAAGAAATTGCACCAAGTGAACATGTAATAACTGCAAAATGAAAGCTTCTTCTGGACATTCAAAGTAATGCTGACTTAATGACATCAGTGTGAGAAGTGAAATCTTTTGTTTTGAACAATAGCAGTAACGTTTGGCTCATAAGAAGTCAGTGCAATACGAAGGCAATGGTGCAGGGTGGAATCAGTCACGGAGCATCGCAGGTTTGATTTGATTGCGTTCATGTGAGAAAAACTGAGCTCATTAATAGAAACTTTGGTCATGTTTAATATGAGCATCCAACACTATAGGATAAGAATAAGGAAAAGCACAACATGTGCCACTTGAATTGCCTCCATTTGTCTATTTTCATCCTTTTTACCCACAGAGATCCAGACCTGATGGAGGTAAAGCTTCAGTTTCAACGTGAAGTGAACAAAAGTGATGGCTGGTGGAGTTTGAGCAGCTAAGGCAGCAGCTCTCCAGCAGCTCTACATCTTTTTGTCTGTGTGTAAAATGTGTGTAAGGTTACGAGCCCTCTGAGAGGGGAACAGGCTGTATCAATCTGCAGGAACAAGGCCACTGCTGCTGAGTGACGGGACTGGTGGCGTGAACCTGCTGACAGGTCAATTATTCCCCCGGCTGAATTACAACATATAATATCTAACGCAACAGAGAGAACAGAGATGAAAACACCCTGCGGGTAAAATATGCCACTTCCTATACACTGACCCGCCAGCTCTCTAACCCCTCCTATATCTCAAAATGGCAAAATCAAAGTTCACTTGTGGATATACCAGCTGACACCATGTCCAAACCTGTCAGGAGCCGCTGCCAGACTCTCACAGGTCCGTGTTGTTATTTTTCTTCTTTTATTTCAGATGATTGGAGACACAACAGAGGGCTGAGTGGTGTGCAGTATCACCAGAGATGATGAAGGCTGCAGCTGAAGGGGGTCAAAGGTTGGTCAAAGGGAGTAGAAATAAAGAAAACATGTTTTGAAGAAAGCAAGCTGGCTCCGCAAATGCAGAAAAAAAAGGGAGAGTACAAAATTACAGCAAATGATGGAAATGTGAAAAAAGTCACCTGACATGGTAGTGTGTGGGAAATTATTAGTTCCACACACACTGAAGCCTCATGCAGGGTTTTGATATAAGCACACAGGCCCAGTTACAGTGAACATTTTACTCTCTACAAGCCGTCGATCTGAGCAAACAAATGTCAACATCTACAGTACAGTACCAGTCAAAAGTTGGGACACACCTCATTCAGTGTTTTTATTTATTTATTTTTCCTACATTATAAATGTATACTGAAGTCATCCAGACTATGAAGGAACACATGAGGAATCATGTAGTAAACCTAAAAGCTAGATTTTGATTCTCCAAAATCGGTACCTTTTACTTTGATCACAGCTTTGCACACTCTTGGCATTCTCTCAATCAGCTTCATGAGGTCATCACCTGAAATGGTTTTTCAACAGTTTCGAAGGAGTTACTAGAGGTGCTGAGCACTTGTGGCTGCTTTGCCTTCACTCTGTGATTCAGCTCATCCCAAACCATCTTAGTTGGCTTTAGATCAGGTGACTGTGGAGGCCAGGTCCTCTGGCATTAGCCTGAGGGTGTGTTTGGGGTCACTGTCCTGTTGAAAAACAAATGATGGTCCCACTAAACGCAAACCAGATGGGATGGCATGTTGCTGCAGAATGCTGTGGTAGCCATGCTGGTTAAGTGTGCCTTGGATTTTGAGTAAATTGCCAACAGCGTCACCAGCAAAGCACCCCCATACCATCACACTTCCTCCTCCATACTTCACAGTGGGAACTCCACATGCGGGAACCTTTTCTGCATCTTATAGTACAAAGTCATGATGTTTGGAACCAAAAATCTCAAATTTGGACTCCTCAGACCAAAGGACAGATTTCCACGGGTCTAATGTCCATTCCTTGTGTTTCTTACTCATTTCTTACTCTTGTTGTTCTTCCTTGGAAGTGGCTTCTTTGCAACAATTCGACCATGAAGTCCAGATTCACACAGTCTTCTCTGAACAGTTGATGTTGAGATGCCTGTGCTACTTGAACTCTGTGAAGTTTTTAAGTGGGCTCTTATCTGGGGTGCTGTTAACTTGTGGTTTCTGAGGTTGGAACAGAGGTAACTCTTGATCTTCCTTTCCTGGGGTGGTCCTGATGAGATCCAGTTATATCATAACGTTTGATGGTCTTTGCGACTGCACTTGAGGATACTTTCAGTTCTTGAATTTCTTTGGATTGACTGACCTTCCCCTCTTACAGTAATGATGGACTGCTGTTTTTCTTTACTTAGTTGAGTAGTTCTTGCCATAATATGGATTCACTGTATACCAACTCTACCTCTTCACAACACAACTGATGGTTTCAAACACATTAAGAAATTCCAGAAATTAACTCTTGACAAGCCACAGCTGTTAACTGAAAGCCATTCCAGGTGACTATCTCATAAAGCAACATGTTCAAAAGCTGCCATTTAAACAAGAGGTGCCTACTTTGAATAATCTAAAACATGAAACATATTCTGGTTTGTTTAACACTTTTGTTGTTTACTAAATAGTGTGAATGCTTTCATTTACATTCACAGTTTTGGGATCTTCTTCTTTCTTTATTTAAAATAAGTAAGATTTTAAATTTAAAAAAACTAGTGAACTTGGCTAATGTGTAAATCAGTAAAGCTGTCTTTAAATTCTGACTGCTGCCATTTGTCACCCTTCATTAAATATAATCAGGAAACAGCTGGACAAGGCTTTGAAATCACCTATTTCCTGACTCATTGAAGGCTATGTGTTATGTGTGATGCCTACATGCTCCCCACCCCCACGGAAACGTCTGGCCAGTAGCCATGTAATGTGTCCAGCAGCGCTTATATGTTAAGTGTTGTGGTTAATTTTGCAAAAAACAACGTGAGGGATTGCACAAAAATTGTAATTACCTGTCTGTCTGATGCTCTGGGTCAGAGGAGAAGTGTGTAGGAATGGTTTGGCCAGGCACTCAGCACTGCGTGAGTGCTAACCAGAGGAGAAGGAGGGACGGGCAAGGCGGGAGCTCGTGGGCGCCGTGGATCAGATTGGGGTCAGAATTCTCACAAGACCTTACAAATAAATGCTCATCAGATATCCAGACACTTTTGGGGGGGAACTGATGACAGAGAGGGTCATTTTTATTTTTAAATATTGGCAAAATGGGCTCTGGCAGAAATGGCACTTTTCTCATCCTGGACAAAAGGGCAGGTGCTTGAGCACCACTGTGCATGTGCCAGGTGTGAGGCAACTGTGGAGAGGAGTTTGTGTGCACAGATGTTTTGGACATATGTGTCTCCTGTACTGTGAAGCATATCATTTTATTACAGAGATTGGAGCATGCTATAGGTATTAAAGGTACTGCACTGCAGTGGTTTGAATCATATTTATCTAATAGACTCCAATTTGTTCATGTAAATGGGGAGTGTTCTTCACACACTAAGGTTAATTATGGAGTTCCGTAGGGTTCTGTGGTAGGACCAATTTTATTTACATTATACATGCTTCCCTTAGGCAGTATCATTAGAAAGCATTGCATACATTTTCATTGTTATGCAGATGATACTCAGCTTTATCTATCCATGAAGCCAGATGACACACATCAATTAGTTAAACTGCAGGAATGTCTTAAAGACATAAAGGCCTGGATGACCTCCAATTTCCTGCTTCTAAATTCAGATAAAAGTGAAGTTCTTGTGCTCGGCCCCACAAATCTTAGAAATATGGTGTCGAACCAAATACTTACTCTGGATGGCATTACTTTGGCCTCCAGTAACACTGTGAGATATCTTGGAGTCATTTTTGACCAGGATATGTCCTTCAGTGTACATATTAAACAAATATGTAGGACCCCTTTTTTGCATTTGTGCAATATTTCTAAAATTGCAAAATCCTTTCTCGGAGTGATGTGAAAAGCTAATTCATGCATTTATTACATTTAGGCTCGACTACTGCAATTCGTTACTATCACGCTGTCCTAAAAACTCCCTGAAAGCCTTCAGCTGATTCAAAATGCTGCAACTAGAGTACTAAGAGGGAATAGAAATAGAGAGCTTATTTCTCCCATATTGGCTTCTCTTCACTGGCTCCCTGTTAAATCTAGAGTAGAATTTAAAATCCTTCTCCTCACATACAAGGTCCTGAATAATCAGGCTCCATCTTATCTTAAAGACCTCATAGTACCGTATCACCCCAATAGAGCACTTCACTCTTACACTGCTGGCTTACTTGTGGTTCCTAGGATACTTAAGAGTAGAATGGGAGGCAGAGCCTTCAGCTTTCAGGTCCCTCTTCTGTGGAACCGGCTCCCAGCTTGGATTCGGGAGACAGACACCCTCTCTATTTTTAAGATTAGGCTTAAAACTTTCCTTTATGATCAAGCTTATAGTTAAGGGCTGGATCAGGTGACCCTGAACCACCCCTTAGTTATGCTGCTATAGGTCTAGGCTGCTGGGGGGTTCCCATAATGCACTGTTTCTTTTTATCCACCTTATTTACTTTGTTTATAGATCCCTCTGTATTTAATCATTAATCATTATGAATCTCTGGCTTTTCACTGCAGATGACTGCCCCTCCCTGAGCCTGGTTCTGCTGGAGGTTTCTTCCTGTTAAAAGGGAGTTTTCCTTCTCACTGTTGCCAAATGCTTCCTTATAGGGGGTCGTTTTGACTTTTGGGTTTGCTCAGTATTTTTGTAGGGTCTTTACCTACAATACAAAGTGCCTTGAGATGACTGTTGAATTGAATTGAATTGAATTGAATTGAATTGAATTGAATTGAATTGAATTGAATTGAATTGAATTGAATTGAATTGAATTGAATTGAATTGAATTGAATTGAATTGAATTGAACTGAACTGAACTGAACTGAACTGAACTGAACTGAATTGAATTGAATTGAATTGAATTGAATTGAACTGAACTGAACTGAACTGAACTGAATTGAATTGAATTGAATTGAATTGAATTGAATTGAATTGAATTGAATTGAACTGAACTGAACTGAACTGAACTGAACTGAATTGAATTGAATTGAATTGAATTGAATTGAATTGAATTGAAATGAATTGAATTGAATTGAAGAGAAGAGAAGAGTTGGAGTTGGCTCTCTTTCTGGAACTGAAAACCTGAGTTTCCCTCATTTTAGGGTTAACAAACCCAGAGTTGTTGGCTAAACCTGCTTCCTGGAATAGGCCCCAGATAGATCCCTGGTGGTGCTCAAGCAAAACATTTGTGTGTGCATAACTCAGTATTGCAGTCTGTATATATATATATATATATATATATATATATATATATATATATATATATATATATAAATATCCCAGCTCGCCCCTAAGGGCAGTCTTTGCCCTCCAAGCTCAGGTCCTCTACCAGAGGCCTGGGAGCTTGAGGGTCCTGTGCAGTGTCTTAGCTGTTCCCAGGACTGCACTCTTCTGGACAGAGATCTCAGATGTCGTTCCTGAAATCTGCTGGAGCCTTTCTCCCAGTTTGGGGGTCACTGCCCCGAGTGTTCCGATTACCATGGGGACCACTGCTACCTTCCTCTTTCACATCCTTTCCAGCTCCTCTCTGAGCCACATCTCAAAATTGATGGAATTATGAATGCAGAAAAGTACCATTAGATTTTGATCCACCTTTGTACCATCTGAAAAGCATCTGACTGGCAACAGCTTCATTTTTTTAGCATGACAATGATCCCAAGTACTCTGCCAGTACAGTAAAAGCATACCTGGAAAGAAAAACACACAGTGGAACACTATCAGCCAAGGACTGACATCCCCAGAGCCCAGACCTCAACATTACTGAAGCAGTGTGAGGTCTTCTTGACAGAGCACAGAACAAAAGGCAGAAACATCCAAAAACATCCAGAAACATCCTTCAGGAAGCCTGGAGAACTATTCTTGAAGACTCCTTAAAGAAATTACAGAAAATTGCCTCAGAGAGTTCAGGCTGTGTTTCACACCAAATATTGACTAATTTAAATCAAGTTAAGAGAATATGTTTTCATTGAGATCCAATGCATCATCAAGCTGTAAGTGCAAAATCTTTGATTTTTATATTTCGATTCCTTTAGGGGTTGGAGAAAAGTCCAGATTATTCCCGAATGAAAAAAACAAAAGCAAAAAAACAGCCATCATTTTCTGAACTGCTAAACCACAACTCCAAACAGCAACTGGAAGCTTAAACAGTTTGTAGGAGACTAGGTATTAGGTGGTGGCAGAACGATGAAGAAATAAAAGAGAGAGGTCCTCGTCTCCTCTGATCCATCTCTTCATTACATCCTTACAGCAGCATTAACAAAACAGCAGAGATTTCCCTTTAGAAATCCTCTTGTTCAGCCTGGTCTGTGTCTCAGAGCTTTAATGACAATATTTATCAGCAGCTGCATTCCCGTGTCTCTGAATTGCTCCTCAGCGTCTCCTCCGGTTAACTTCTGCAACTTTTAACAATGAAAATATGTCGCTTTATCATTGCAGGTCCTTCACTGCTGCCAAATAGTTATTTTCAAATGAACAGGAAACACAAACACACACACACACACACACACACACACACTCCTCCAGGCCACAGTTTGACTGTAACAAGTGCTGATCCCGCCTGTCTTTGCACCACCCAACAAGTTCTCATCCCAGGGCATCAAATACTGCCCTTCAGCCAGGCCAGAGGCTCTGCCATGCACAAGATGTTGTGGATGCTGGGGAGGTGTTCCACTTGCTGATTAATTTCTTTTTCACTCGCTGTTTATAGTTGGGCACTAAAAATCACCTGGTTGGTGTAGCTTTTATTCTTACTGAGCTCACAAACACTATATCTGCCCCACTGAACTGCCTAGTACACCAAATAACAACCAAACCTTGTAGGCTCTAAACAGCTCCTTTAGGAACTGAAAACTCTCGGTTTAGTATTTGAGGTCAGTGAGAAGGGCTGAATTGCTGGAACGTGGACCTTCTGGTTCGGGCATATTTCAGAAGTTTTGTGCACATTTGGTAAATCCCGTTTAGGGAACCTGAAGGAAAAACTAGAGAATTTGACAGCTCCTTTTTCTCTCCTTATCTCTGCCTTTTGGTGTCTCTTTCAGCTCTGAGTTCTCATCTTATCAAGCTTTCAGAAAGTGTAAGACATTCATCTGCTTCACATTCACATAACTTTTTTTTTCTCTTTTTGCAGCATCTTTTCCAGCACTGACTTTCTTTCTTACCTGAGTCCTGTCATCAAGGCCGGTCGGCGCAGAGCCATCTCCCTGCCTGTTAGTTCATTTAGCTCCGGTCATGTTTTTAATCCTCCTTTATAAAAGTCTTGTGAAAGCGCTGTGAACAGGCAGCGGTGGAAGTGAAAAGCTCACATACTCCGCCAGTCATTTCAATGCACCCACATATTAAGGAGTGAGTGAGAATAACGAGCAGTAGCAGATGAAGTGGATCCTCTTGTGCTCATCTTTTCACAGTAAACACAAACTGACTGAATTCACCTCAATGACTCATTTTCAAAGTTCAGTTGAAGGTTAGTAAGACTTTAAACTTTTATGAAGGACCTGCTGCTGATGTTCAAAGTGACTGATATTAGATTTTCCTCAAAGAAACTAGTCTGTATAAAGTTCACACCAAATGTTTGGAGGCAAATCCTTTTGGTTACAGACAAAAGATCACTTAACTGAAAATCTTTACAAAATATCTCTATTTCGATTCATATTTGTTGTGCTGCTTTTGGAACAATAATATATCAATTCTGTTAGTTTTTTTGGCCCATTCATTTGTTTGCTTTTTCTGAACCTAACCTTCTTGTCTTTTTTGTGTTTTTGAGTTTGTTCAAGTGATTTGGGAAAAGAAAAAAGTATAGAATTAGTGATTTAAATACAACAAATAATGGCTAAAACATGCAATAAATTAGTTACCTTCAACTTCAGAAACAAGTTGTGGATATTTTAAATTGGCAAAAAACTGGCTGATAAAAGTCCAAAGTCAGATATAAAGAAAATCCAGAAAAACTTGAGGTGTATGGTGAACATGGGCACAGAGCAGGGCATCATAACAGACAACCTCACAATACAAAGACGAACGCAAGAAGTCCACAGTTTGTTAGATAAATACACATTTGTATTTCTGCCTCTGTCCACCACCACAGTAGATAAATCAGCCAGTGAAGACATGTTGCATTAACTGTTTGGGAATTACAGACATTTTTATACACAGCCCTCCATTTTCAGAGGCTCAAAAATAATATCACTGTAATTTTAAGTACAAGCAAGTGACGCTGAAAAACTAAAATAAACCAATCAGAGAGACAGCAAACACTTGTGAACCAAATCAGCGATCTGGATCATTCATACACAGAATGAGCCCATGGGCAGGTTCAGCAGCACCAAAAGGCCTGAAAGACCACAGAAGACAACTAACCACAGAATTATTACCATGGTTAGGAAAAACAACTTCACAACATCTAACCAGGTCAAAACCAAACAGATATCAGAACTTAATTATAAACACAAATTCAAAACATCACCAAAGCCCGGCACCATGACATACATACTTGGGGTGGCTGTGGCTCATGAGATAGAGCAGGTCATCTACCAATCAGAAGGTTGGTGGTTCTATTCCTGTCTGCATGCCAAACTATCCTTGGGTGAGATGCTGAACCCCAAGCTCTCCGATGCAACCAGAGTATGAAAGTGTGTGAATGTTAGATAGAAAGAACTTATATAGATATAGAAGAAACAGTGCTTGTGTGAATGGGTGAATGCAAAGGTGATGTATAAAGTGCTTTGAGTGCTCAACAAGAGTAGAAAAGCACTATATAAGAACTAGTTCATCCTTTCACACAGTCATAATCATTCTTCCCATTACATACAGTCACACACCAGCACATACACCCAACACGTTACGTTGGAGGAGGGGATCGGCGGGCTTCCCACACCCCAGTTTCTTGCACCCTGCCTGGGGTGGGGTCTGGCTAGTGGTTCGGGGCTGGGTCGGCTGCTTCCCAGGTTGCTGCTGGCTCTGCGCTGATGCCTGCTTGTCCACACTTCGTGTCCATGTAAGGTCTGTATGTGTGTGCAAGCTGGTATATATATATGTGTTTGTGTGTATGAGCATGTGGCCTGGGTGTTCTGGCGTCCGTGCATGTGTACAGTTTTGCCAGGGGCCTGTGGCTTCCTGAGCCTTGGCCCCTGTGGGACATGTCACCTGGGAGTTACCCCTCCCTACCGCTCTGCTGGGGGTTGGGCGATTCTCGAGCACCTGGGACCTCAGGGCCGTGTTCTCGGCTCATGCTGGGGGGGCCTGCCTGCCAGGGGGGTGGGCTGTTCATTGCCTCTGGCTCTCTGGAGTTCCTGCCCTTTGGTAATGGAAGCTCCGTCTAGGGTCCCCCTCCTTCCACCTCTGGGGTGTGCGTGTGGTTATCATTGAGATTTATGGCCCCAGGTCTCCTGACCTCGAGGTGGGATGTGGATGGCCCTGATCCCCTGGGTCTTTCCCTGTTTACCTCTAGATCACGGGGGCATTGTTGCAGCTTCTCACCCTCATTATTGAGTACATTTCATGACAGAGACACACACACACACACACACATATATATATATATATATATATATATGTGTGTGTGTGTGTGTGTGTGTGTGTGTGTGTGTGTATACCTAAGTCTGTCCCCTTATTTCTTCCACCCCCTCCCTTTTTTTCTTTCTTTCTCTCTCTCTCTCTGTTCTTCTTCTCACTCTTTCCTTTCTGCCTGTCAGACCTGGCAGCCATATTTTGTACACAATAATCAAAATGAATGAATAAATAAAATAAACAACAAACATCAACAAGAGTAGCCCATAGAGAACTTATAGAGTTCTTCTTGTAAAATCAAATGTGTTTGGCACAATAACGCTTTCGGATCATGATTCCGTTTGTGACAACTGCCAGACATGACAGAACTAAACAAATAAAAAAAATAGAGCTAGTCCATTTACCAGGCACTGATCAACCATAACATTATGACTAGCTACCTAATATTGTGTTTGTCTCCCTTTTTGCTGCCAAAATGGCCCTGACCCATGGACTCCACCAGAACCCTGAAGGTGTGCTGTGGTACCTGCACCAAGATGTTAGTAACAGATCCTTTAAGTCCTGTAAGTTGCAAGGTGGAGATTCCATAAATCTGACTTTTTTGTCCAGCACATCACACTCAAACCATTCCTGAATCATTTTTGCTTTGTGGCCGGAAGTAATAGCCTGCTGAAATGTTTGATTGCAATATGTTCATACCCTCTTCAGCCCTGAAAGTTGCTTCTGGATATGTCCTTTTCCTGTGAAGAGGTTAAAAAATGCTGGAAAAAATATGATTCAAAAAGTGTCAGATTTGGAGCCACCCTCATGTATTTCGAGGGTATGTGACTCTGAAATATATTCATGCATGTCTTCATTAAATAGTCTAAACAATGAGAATTTTGCAGGATGGCATTCAATGAGTTGACCCCCAAGTATGCAGAGGCTTTGGATTTTTATTTAGTGCATAAAATAAACATTAATCACAGCAACTTTAATTTGCGGTAAATATACTGTACTTCTCATGTGGCTCACTATGAAGTGTTTCCATGCATAAAAGAGAGATTCGAGATATGGTAAGCATGTAAATTTACTAATTAAACATACATCATGTCATATAGAGACAGTCAGTGGATGGTAAAATAATATTCCATGCATCTCTGTGCTGACACGCTGCATCACGGGTCTATTGAAATTCAGTGAGAAGGAAAAACAGTGAACCATGCTGATGCCGCACTGACCCATTTATGTATTAATATGTTTGTTTCCCCACCATCGCAGTCACCAATGAAGATTAATGACACAAAAACTGAGAAAAAAATAAGAAGTCACAGAGGCAGCCTCCATCATTACAGCGTATTAAACACAGTCGGGGAAAATGAGGATGGAGGTAATGGTTGTACACCAAGAGCACAACATTTCTTACATAGAGACAGGCAGGAATAATCCAGGGAATAAACACTGTAAATAGATCTTAAGTAAAATAGAAAGCAAACTTATAATTTTGAGGGGGTTGAACCAGTATCAGTAGTGCAAAAAGTCATCCAAATGTTGAAAAAGAAGAGTAAAAAAAAGTACAAGCTCTGATCCAGAGCCCTGATCTTACCTTCAAATATCTGTTAGAAGTGTGAATTTATTATCCAGATTCTTCTCATTTTGATTCTGTCAAACTTACAACTGCTGAACTTGGAGATATAAACATATGAAATAAGATTAGAAGCTCTGGTGTATCAATTTACATTATTTTAGATGCTTTACTGAGCCCTGAGTGAATACTTTAGAAATTTACTGACCAGTGCTTTTCAGTTATATATTAAAATAGGCTTTTCCAGATATAGTTTGTTAAACTAAACTTCTCCAAATCAAAGTCACAGAACAGAGCAGCCAACATTTACCTTAAAGCTGAAGTACATACACGATTCTTCTTCTTATTTCTTCCTGTTCCAGTGGTGGATGTTCATATTAAATATGGCAAGAGTTTCTAACAGTGGGCTAAGATTATGTACAGGAATCCCTCTGAGCCAAAAGCTCAGGCCTCAAAAGAAGGCAAAGAAGAACAAGAAAGTTCCACTGGAGAAACTTAAATAAAAGTGGCCGAGGTCAGAGTTTCCCCTGAGGCACTCACTGTGGTTCAATTAAAAAATAAATAAATAAAATTGGAATCAAATTAAACTCAGACTGTAAGTAAGATCTAGCAATGACAAAAGTAATTTTTAATGAAACTTAAGGTCATTTAAAATAAGATTTAAAGAGATACTGGAATATGTGTACATTAAAAAGGTCAAAGGTCCAACACCTTTCTATTTAGAAATTTGTTTTCTTTACATGCATTATAATTTATGTATTTTTAAATTGCAATTATGAGCAATTTGTGGCTTGTGGTGTTTTGGAAAACTGTAAATGATTCAAATAATTATGATGATAATAATTACTATTTTTATTAGTAGTATTAATTTTATAGACTTGTTTTTACATTTCCCGAGAGCCTGTTTGTATGCATGGTCAGATGGAATTCCAGATTTGTTAATAAAGTAAGAACAAATTCAGGTATTAAATAATAATTCTGCATACACACTATTATTAAATGAGGGCCAATGACTTTCAGTTCAGAAAAGACAACAGATGTGTTTAGAAAGGACAATGGGTAGAAATCTTTAATTGTTAGTTGCATACAGAAGCTTGTTAGCTTGTGTTCAGACTGTGTTGGCTGCAGTTAATTCAAGTCCAGATGACATAAAATATAATCCAGGAGTAGACTGTACTTAAAAGATGGACTGTGATATCACCCACTGGTTTCGGGATATGTTTTGCTGATTTGACTTGGTTACACAGATACATGATTTGGGCTGGAAGAACCCGTCACAGAGAGCGACATGCTATCATAGAAAGAGTCTCAGCAGCATAGAAACGTCTTTTGTTGAAGCACTGCTGATTGGTTGGAAGGAAATAAAATAGCTTTGTGTTCTATCTCATTTTAGCTTCCATTAGCTTTATTTAGAACCATTCTTTGAACACATACAGTATTTATTCACTTTGTGCAGTAATCAGTGTTGTGTTGCAGGTTTATTGATCAGACACACAAAACCCAAGCTCTCCTGTAGCTCACGGGCCGTGAGGAGTGTTTCCTAACAGAGCTGTTCTGTTCACTCACAGACAAAAGAATCACAGAAAAGGTCACGAGTGTGACGATTGGCAGCTGGTATTTGCGCTGCAGTCAGCCTCCATCCCATCCTTGCCGGACCGCTGTTACTGCGAGCCACAGTCGTGACAAGAACAAGTGTGGGCTGCTGTATGGGGCATTCTCCTGCCTGACAGAATGTGCTGAGAGCTTTGAAGTATCACGCCATTTTACATGAAACGTCTCCTAGTTGGCTCAGGAGCAGTTTGAATCTGAGACCAGACCGAGCAGGGAGAAGATTTTCACCTGCTTACAGAATGTCTCGCAATTAAAGGCCATCAAAGTGAATTTAGAGAAATAATTTCACAACTGATGGTCACCCTGTGTCTTTAGTGCACATTTTTACTCAGATTTTGCCTTCTTTATTGTACAAAGTAAGGCAGATAGTTCAGAGCTGAACGAACCCTTTCTGTCTCGTCCATCACTATGGACCAGACTCAACATGGATTAAACTGCCTGATATTCATGTTCCCCAGATGTTTCTGAAACCGCCATCTGAGAGTGGAACCATTAAACTATTATGCCTCTTTTCCACTAGTACCTACTCAGCGTGACTTGACATGACCCAGTTTTGTTTTGTTTCCATTACAATTGCGTACCACCTCTATGTGGGTGGAGTCGATATAGCAACACGGCAGAAGTCACTTGATGTAATATGTATGGACTCAAATGCGGCCATTAGCTCAGAGACCTCCTGATACACTTTCTCATTTCTTGTCTGCCACCAAGCACAGAAACGTTTGCACCTCATCATTGCACCATGGTGTTGGTTTGTGTGTCTCCATGTCCCTTGCTCCACATGTGACACAGGCCAAACATCCCCCTGTTACAGGAAATTCTAACCTCTTTTTTGTAAATATTTGAACATCTTTACATTTCTCTGAAGAAAACAGATTAATTTTTCTTACCACTCCACCTTCCTCCATCAAAACATATTGAAAACTACGGATGTTCCTGGTGACTAATTTCACAGTGACTAAACAAGGAAAAAAAAAATTAGACTAACCGATTACTCTAAAACTAAGAAACACTCAGATATCAAATTAAATCTGATGCCTGTTTAATGGACAATTTCAAAAACTGTCCAAACAAAGGCATGATCGGTTTGAATCATTCAAAATTAACAAAGAACAAATACACCAACACCTTTCTTTTCACTTGCACAAGGAGGAAAAACCTCGTCCTCTGAGCTCAGCTCCCGAACCAAGGGAAGTGACCTTTTACTGAACAAAGAGGAAGTGGTCTCCTGAGCGTCAGCTTCCTTGCAGCGGTTTTATTCCAGACTTTCACAGTAAAATCATGTCGGTTATATAAAACTCAGTTTACAGCATGTAATAAACAGCATTCTTGGCTCTCTCCTTACCATATATGGTAAAAGCATACTGTGGAATGTGTATATGTTACATGGTGTACGTGACATACGTGAAAGTCCGTGTCTTTTATGCATCTTATACAGTATATGTGAATGTGTATGTATATGTGTAAATGTATGAATGTGTTTCTTGCAGACTTCAAAATAAAACAACAATGTAATGTAAAACTTATAAAAACAGAAGATATGATAATTTCAATATAAACAGAAGAAAGTTTACACAATAACTCTAACAGGCATTTGAAACCATTAATCGCGTTCTTCTATAATGATTCACAATTTAAATGCTGCTTCACCATGCATCACGCATTATGAACACTGCACGTTACACTCCAAACAACAAAGAATAAAAACGTAAAATCAACTGATGTTAAATATATGAAAATGCGTTACTGCAAATGATGTTCAGGCATCACTGAATGTGAGAAAATAACATCAGAAAAACAAATAAATTGTGACTTAAAAGTGTGCCGCATTGTGCTGCGCATTATGAATGATGCTCGTTGATTTATAATTCATGACACGCATGAAAACAAAACAAACATCCATTCATTTTCTTCTGCTTAGCCAGGGCCGGGTCACGGTGGGTGGCATCCTGAGCAGTAGAGCCCAGACCTCCCTCTCCCCCTCGCCCAGTCACCTCCTTCAGCTTACACCGATTCAGATTTCAGCTGCAACCGCATAACCTACGTAAGTAGGTTGTACCTCTAGTATTTTTGCTTCTTTTTACAAACTTGGAGGAAGTAGCTGGAAATGCAGGGAAAGAAGGGTGTTTCTCAGGAGGTGCACTTCAGGTTACGTTATGGCATTTTTCAGACATTGTAAGGGCTGCAGCTCCATCAGGTGGCAGATGGCTGCATAACATTTGGGACAAACATTTACCAGCACTGGGTTGATTAAAACCTTAATAACTAGTACATCTGGTACCGACTAGTAACGATAGCAACGATTAGTCTTTCTGGTCGAGTAATCGCGCACATCCCTACTGAAAACACAAAAGAACATCAGTCATTTTCTCAGTTTCTAGTCTCAAAGACATCATAGTGGCAAACATTACAGCCCATTAAAGAAAGCCATCCAGCCACTTCACCTTCTTCACCAAGTACGCTGAGCACTCAAAACAAATACCAGGGAGTTTTTCACTCTCTGATCTCACAGATGTCTGCACTATTGAGGTTTCTCATGCGCACATTGCTGGAGAATCATCCACCTTATTGGTTGTGATACAGCCGTTGCTAGGGTAACGTGTATTCCTCGACTGGTTGACAGTCCTGGAAATTGCTGGCTCATGATGGGTGAGATCAATTGCAAAGGAGCTGCAGCACCAAAAACAGCATTGGTGTTATGGATGTGCCTTTACTGCATGAGAGAGCTCGCAATTTTTCTGTATTAGGCTAACTAGTGCTGCTCACTATTGAGGCCGGGAACAGCAGCAGAGCAAAAACAATCTAGTAAATATAATAAATCTCCTTTGCAACATTCTGCTTTTAAATTCATGGGTGTTGTTTAATAGTTTTATTATCATTAGCTTTGTTTGATATTGTGGAAAATATATAGCAATGAGATGGATCCCAGATAGCAAAATTACTTCGGAACGGATCCGCCCTGGATGTATCATGTATAATGTATCCCCAAAACCGGATTGGAGTCCACTTGCACGGCAGGGCGGATGCAGAATGGCACAGGATTATGGATCAGGAAAAGCGCAGGACCCAGCTCATCAGTTTTGGAGTCATTTATGTAGTATGTCATACGGCCTGGAGCTGCTTCGGATTCATTGAACGAATGCATCCCGGATCGCTCTCTGTGGCTTGTCATCAGCTGTCCTGACAGCTGGCAACAACAGCTGGTTATAAGCTAACATTATGCCAGCTAACTTTAGACTTGAGTGTCCTAAAATCCCACTATCTCTCCAAACTTTCTGATCACATTATAACTTTGTATGTGTTTATTCTAAGTGTTGCAGGTCAGTGATAATGTCAGTGATCACTTTAAAGTAGGGCTGCAACTAAAGATTATTTTCGTAGTTGAATAATCTGTCAATTATTTTATCGATTAGTCAATTAGTCAACGATTGTTTCAAGCTTACCTCACCTGTTTAAGCCTGCCCAGTTGTGAATATAACCTTGTTGTCTCTTCTCACAATTAATATAATAACCCATAAAAATACGAGTTTGAAACTAATCAAATGTATTCTTAACATTTATGTGACCATTACAATAAAAATCAAATAAAGAATGCATATTAAAGTGAATGCAATTTTTATTTTTAAATCAAAATATAATGTGCAAATGCAGTCTGATGCAGCCCATCAGTGTGATGTTTACTGAACAATGACTTCAAAAGTAAATGGTCATAAACTGTGGCAAAAACTTTATTAAAATAAAGCATTTTAACTTTAACAAAACTTCAAGACATCCAGAACTCAGTTGTAGGCAATTAAGCTCAAAATCATCATTTACATGAACCAAACTGAGGAAACCAGTCAGACTTAAATTCATGTTTGGAGTTATGAAACATCCTCATACATCCACCCACCCCACAGAAAGAGTGTACATGTGTGGAAACCACTGAGAACTATGTTTGACTCTGTTTGTATCACTCCTTCATCTGTTAGTCCAGTTTTAAGGAAACGTCTGATTTTCACATGTCTAACAAAAAGCTCTGGCACCATAAAGTCCTAAGCATACAGTATGTCTGATATAGGGCTGGAACTATCAATTATTTTATTATTTTAGTTAATCAAGGAATCGTTGCAGCCCTAGTCTAATATATGTATGTATACATGCATAAATATAATAATACTCAATAATTTGCTTATTTATTAATTTGCTTTAAAGAGATCTGTCTGTTTGAGGTCTTATTAGATGTCAGTAAAATGTGTAACCACTGAACTTGATAATCCTGCACTGCTGGCAAAACTCTGAAAAGCTGTCACAGCTAAAAATGCATTTTTTTTTCCATAATAACAAGTGCAGCATAAAAATGAAGTCACAGTCACCATAAACTGCCATGAACTGCTGTTTGGAAGGCAGGAACTAGATCCTAATGCAGACTTGTGAGACAAGATGGAACTTAGAAACACGCAGCTTTATACAGTGGGTACAGAAGGTATTCAGACCCCTTTAAATTTTTCACTCTTTGTTTAATTGCAGCCATTTACTAAAATCAAAAAAGTTCATTTTATTTCTCATTAATGTACACTCAGCACCCCATCTTAACAGAAAAAAAAGAAGAAATGTAGAAATTTTTGCAAAGTTATTAGAAAAGAAAAACTGAAATATCACATGGTCATAAGTATTCAGATCCTTTGCTCAGTATTGAGTAGAAGCACCCTTTTGAGCTCGTACAGCCATGACTTCTTGGGAATGATGCAACAAGTTTTCCACACCTGGATTTGGGGATCCTCTGCCATTCTTCCTTCAGATCCTCTCCAGTTCCATCAGGTTGGATGGTGAACGTTGGTGGACAGCCATTTTCAGGTCTCTCCAGAGATGCTCAGTTGGGTTTAGGTCAGGGCTCTGGCTGGGCCAGTCAAGAATGGTCACAGAGTTGTTCTGAACCCACTCCTTTGTTATTTTAGCTGTGTGCTGAGGGTCATTGTCTTGTTGGAAGGTGAACATTTGGCCCAGTCTGAGGTCCTGAGCACCCTGGAAGAGGTTTTCTTCCAGGATATCTCTGTTAAGTTACACTGACCCTTAAAGAAATGACAACAAAAGTTTTTTGTTTAACAAATTATTTTATTGTACTTGGAACCATTTTTAATGACAGTTTTGTTTAAAATGTCTCCTATAAAAAAAGAAAAAACCTACTCCCCTCCTGTTATTTATATTATATATATATATATATATATATATATATATATATATATATATACACTTTATATATATATTATTATTTATATATACTCTTAGAATTTAACAACCTGCAGACTTTCATGCCGAGCCTGATTTTAAGGGACGAAAAAAAGACACGTCAAAGTTTTAAAGTGAACGCACGTAAATTTGCCATCTTTTACATTAAGTCCGGAATGGCCCTTAACACTGACATGCGCATCCAGCACAGCACATGCTTCACAGCCAAGGGCACTGGCGTGTCTATAGTTCGGATGACTCAGCACTTTTGCTGGAGGTTAGCGTGTGGACCGAGCATGAGGAAACATAGACGGGGTTTATAGTCAACATTTCACACAGTTTTGTAAGAGAGACAGGCATTAACGAGGGACCTACTTTAATCTGCACGGAGGGATGGTGTAGTCGTAGATATGAAAACAAGTTTGAAGTTTAAACTTTTCTTTCACACTGTTTGCAAACGGGATGCCCATCCTCACATACGTTTGGTGGGCATCCGAAGTAGTCCCACACTGCTGATTTTAGTTTAGGAGGATGGAGAATGGTTGAATATGTTGCCATTGATCTTTGGGTTCGTCTTTACCTCTCTCACCAAGGCTCTTCTCCCACGATTGCTCAGTTTGGCTGGACGACCAGGTCTAGGAAGAGTTCTGGTCATCCCAGACTTCTTCCTCCCTACAACATCCAGAGCCTTCAGGAACTCAGGGTGAATCTTGTCCACCCCAGGGGCCCTGCCACCAAGGAGTTGTTTAACTGCCTCAGTGACCTCACCCCTAGTGGTGGGCAAGTCATCTCCCTCATCCCCAGTCTCTGCTTGATAGGACTCCTTCTTCAGCTTGATGGCTCCCTTCACTTCCGGTGACCACCATCTGGTTCGGGGGTTACCACCACGAAAGGCACCAACCACCTTGCAGCCACAGTTCTGAGCAGCAGCCTCAACAATAGAGGTGCAGAACAAGGTCCATTCGGACTCAATGTCCGCAGCCTCCCTCGGAATGCTGTCAAAGTTCTGCCAGACGTGGGAGTCGAAGATCTTCCAGACTGGGGTTTCTGCCAGGTGTTCCCAGCACACCCTCACAATACGTTTAGGTGGGCCAGGTCTGTCCAGCATCTTTCCCCGCCACCTGATCCAACTCACCACCAGGTGGTGATCAGTTGACAGCTCGGCTACTCTCTTCACTCGAGTGTCCAAAACATTGGCTGTAGATCTGATGATACAATTACAAAATCAATCATCGACCTGCAATCTAGGGTGTCCTGGTGCCATGTGCACTTATGGAGATCCTTATGTTCGAACATAGTGTTCGTTATGGACAAACTGTGGTTTGCACAGAAATCCAATAGCAAAACACCATTTGGGTTCAGATCGGGCAGGCCGTTCCTCCCAATGACACCCCTCCAGGTCTCACTGTCATTGCCCACGCGAGCATTGAAGTCTCCCGGCAGGACTATGGAGTCACCGGATGGAGCACTCTCCAGCACCCCGCCCAGCGACTCTAAAAAGGGTGGGTGCTCTGAATGGTTATCCGGTACATAAGCACAAACAACAGTCAGGACTCATTCCCCTGCCCAAAGGTGCAGGGAAACAACCCTCTCGTCCACCAGTGAAAACTCCGATGTCCAGGCAGCAAGCCGGGGGGATACAAGAATACCCACTCCAGCTCGCCGCCTCTCACCGAGGGCAACTCCAGACTGGAACAGAGTCCAGCCTCTCTCCAGGAGACTGCTTCCAAAGCCCAGGCCATTTCTTGAGGTGAGCCCAACTATATCTAGCTGGTATCTCTCAACCTCACGCACTAGCTCAGGCTCCTTCCCGACCAGAGAGGTGACATTCCATGTCCCAATAGTCAGTCTCCATAGCCGGGGATTGGTCCACCAGGGCCTCCGCCCTTGGCCACACACTGCACCCGACCCCTACGATGTCTCCTGCGGGTGGTGGGCCTACAGGAGGGCGGACCCATGTGGCCTCTTTGGGCTGCGCCCGGCCGGGCACCACGGGCTAATACCTGGCCACCAGACGTTCTCCCTCAAGCTCCCTCCCCAGGCCTGGCTCCAGGGGTGGGGCCCCGGTAACCCTATCCCGGACAGGGTAAGCTGTTCCCTCGTTGTTTCACACATAGGGGTCTGAGTGTGACTTTTTTAATTTTAGCAAATGGCTGCAATGAAACAAAGAGTGAAAAATTTAAAGGGGTCTGAATACTTTCCGCACCCACTGTATGCTGCTAAATTCAGGGAAGATATATAAAATATAAACTGGGCTGAACAGGAGCCAGGAATACACTAACCAGGAAGACAACAGAACTGAAAGAGCAGAACAGAAACAGTGGCTCACAGGCCCAGGAACAGGACAGAAACATGCACAGGCACGTATCAGGACCAGCTTAAAGCTCTGCCCAGAGTGTTAGCGCTGCACAGTTAACTCATAATTCATATTTTACAGTTGGGAAAACAGACTCACTGCTGAAGAAAGAAAAGACTAACAGAGACTGGTGCTGTTGGAGTCGATCACTTGTTAAGATAGAGTCCAGATGTTACACAGACCCTGTTCACACAACATTTGAACAAAAAGTCACTGAAGCCAAGTTCATATTTTATTTACCTTGATTAGGCAGTGTGCAGAGATGAGACGGCCTGAATAAGACCAACAGCAGTGAGCTGCAGGCTGCAACACAACATAGAGGAATAATATTAATAAAGACGATTCATTTGAAAGAAACTGATGACATTTCTATGTTCTAGAGTCCGTTTAGATCAACATACAGATTCTCCTCCATTATTTACCTGTTCTTTAACTCTGGGAAATGACAGGATTTATGTGAACAGAGGGGAGCATTCAGCAACAAAGAAGCAAGAACTGGATCATGGATGAGCTCAAGGTCAGGAAATATGAGGAGCTGCTGAATTTGAGTCAAATAAATTTAATTTATGATCCTTTTCAGATTATAACTCAATGTCAACCTTCACAGATGAAACATGTCTCAGTGTGATAAAGCATTCAGAGGATGACCTTTATGGCATGTATATATACAGTTGTCCCTCACTATATCGCGGTTCACTTATCGCAGCTTCACTGTATCGTGGATTGCTAATTCTGTTTTGCGGTGTTTTCACTATATTGCAGAATTTTGCAGTATATATATATATATATATATATATATATATATATATATATATATATATATATATATATATATATATATATATATATATATATATATATGTGTGTGTAAAAAAAAACTGTGTGCCAAAACTGTGGCTCAGACTCTGAAATAACAACAAGTGAACTGATGAGGGCCTCTTTAATCTGATAGATGCTCCAAGATTTGAATTTGGAGAAAAGAAAAAGGCTGTGTTAGCTTAACTTTACCTAGAGTCAGTCCTGGAGAGGGTCAGGTAACCAAAACACCTAAACTGCCCCAGCGAAATAAATCCCTGAGGTGCTTGTTTAACTTTTAACCTCAGGGCATCCTTTTATGATAGCTAATATGCCGGTAGCTAATGTGCTATAAGATAACTCTTCAGCCACAATCTCACGTTTCTGCATAAAAACAACAAATAAAGCAGTTACCTTCATGATCTCCTACCATAAATGAAGCGTATCTAACAGAATAGTTTACAGTTCTTACTAGGGATGAGCCGATCCGATATTCAGTATCGGTATCGGTCCGATCCTGGCCTAAATTACTGGATGGGATATCGGAAAGAAATTTTAGAAAATGAAATCCCATCCGACCCACATTAGCTGCATTACAGTTCTTCATCTTCTTCTTCTTGTGGGTTTGCGGTTGACCAAACCAGCTTAGAGCTGCATTACCACCACCTACCGGAATGGAGTGGGGATCAGGAAATAACCCCCACAGTTCTCTGTTGCTGCGACGGATTCCCTTTGACACTGAGTGGATGATCGCTGACATGTTTTCCATGCCTCCACCGCTCTCTGCATGTTTGTGTGTTGTGCTCACTGAGAATTTCAGCGGTTATTTTTTTCTCTACTTTAGCTCCCGGACATACTGCTAGCAAGCGCCGCGTCCGGTACCGAAAGGACCCTTTCCCCGTCAAAATATTTTTTATACTTAATCCCTGATTAGAGACTAAATATAGACCTGCAGTAGAAACGTATTTAGGAAAATGCTTGTGAATATAAAGCATTATAAGATTACGCTCACACAGCCCCCAGTTTTTCAACATAAACACTGATAACACAACAGCAGCAGTCAGCTGATTTACCTGCAGTCAGTCTGCACAAGCATAAAGAGGAGGAGCCGGTGAGCTCAGATGGAGAGGAAGAAAGCTTTTCTCCCTGTAAGCACCATTAAACCTTTACTGGGAAACAGCTGGAGGTCCTTCATCAACCACCAAGTGAAGAAAAGAGAACTTTGTAGCTGCTCCATCCACCCTGTTTGTTTCGCACAGGGAAAAACTGCAGTACGGAAGTTAAAATATGCAGATGAACTGTTAATGTGAAAAAAGTATTTCTTATCCAGTTACTCAGGAACTGATGGAATAATTGATAGAATACTCAGTTACTAAATTAAGCGATAGTTACAGCCCTACTGAAATTGGCAACATACCATAAGCTTCTCACATAGGAGCAACAGGATTCAGGTGATAGTGACTGCTGTAAGTAAGTAAAGTTTATTTATTTAGTGCACTGTACAATAATTAAAACACAATATCAAAAAACCCAGATAAAACACCATGTTACAAATATATTAACGTTACCATATTAAAAGAAAAAGAATAAAAATAAAGTCAACAGAAAGCCTGGTTAAACAGAAAAGTTTTCAATTTTTTTTTTAAGATGCCACAGAGTCAGCTATATGGAGCTGGAGTGGTAAACAGGTCCAGAGCTGTGGCACCACTGCCTGAAATGCTCTGCCCCTCCTTGGTTCCTTGTCTTGCACGTGGGACAACTAAAAGATTTTGATTTTGTTGTGTGAGAGACTTTTGACTTATGTAAAATGTATCCCAGCATTTAAAAAAACAATTGTTTTTTAAATATCGGCTTTGTATCGGTATCGGCCAATATCAAAATGTAAAATATCGGTATCGGTATTGGCCCTAAAAAAGTGGTATTGTGCCGTCCCTAGTTCTTACGTAAGAGAAGCGCTACCATCCAGTACCTGAGAGCAACCGGTAACTTTTGAAAATGAAAAAAAAATGGGAGTAAAAGGCACTTTTCCTGCAGGGGCTCCACCCTGGGCCTAGAGCGAGCCGCTGTTTCATGAGGTAGGTAGGTGGGTCGGGTCCTGTATGGAAGGCAGATCGGCTGACTTGAAGACCCACCCCGAAGTCTCTTGCTATCTGGGATGTCTGAAATCTAGATGGGTAGATATGCTGTGATACCCAAAGTGATACAAACACAAGACCAGAAATAAAATTTTAGTCCCACCTTTGATGGAGTCCAAGACATCAACTGCACAGGCTCTAAAAATCTAAAAAGAGTGAATCATTTGATATCTGCAGCTGGTGTGTGCCTGACAGAGAAAGTAGAGAGTTAAGTTTTGATTTACTTACCTAAATGGGAAGATGGTGTTTTAAACAGTACCTGTTTTTTACAGACTTTGCCCTCAGCCCAATCTTATGAGATCATTGGTAAAAAAAAAACAAAAAAAAACTGTGGATTTATTGAAAATATTTTCTAACTTGCACCAATGATGAAGCATGTTTGCCAGAAAATATTCCCAACAACATTTGGTGCCAAGTCCTCATTTGTTTAAGGCTAACAGTTTCCCTTTACTTCTACTATTTGTGCTAAGCTAGGCTAATCAGTTCTTTGGACCTGAATTGATATCCATCTCGTCAGAAGAAGGAAAAAAAGACTCTTTGCAAAGGAAACTTCCCAGCATCCTCTGCCAGCGTGTTCCCTCAGGACATCCTACTGCACAGCATGACATTTCCTGTCTCTTTCATCCTCCCTTTCGTCCTCAGGCATTACTCTTTTTCTCCTAACCCTCATGGGGACTGTGCCCTCAGAAATGCCATCCCGCAGTGCTGGCCAAGTGTGTGGCACAGTCAGGTCTCCGAGGGATGCAAGAGGGTCACCATTCGCTGCCACTGTCACATTAGGAGGCCACACGCTCTCAGTACGACATATTTTGACTCCTCATGTCAGGAAAAGCACATGTGTAAATGATACCAGTAATAATGGCTGCATGCCATTTTGGGGAGCCGCTACCAGGCTGCTTGCTGAAAGGCATGAATTACTGGGCACTAAATAGAACTCGGTCATCGTTACAATTATTCTGCGCTTTTCCTGCTGTGGCGTGTCCAGATATCTGCTGTGAAAAAAGTCTGCTTTCTGTAAAACTCCATCAAGCAACCCAGTGACTCTGAAGAGGCAGCAAGTCGGAGATGGCGTCAGCTCTTGGAAGGTCCACAGGGTCAGTGTATAAAGAGCAAGTCAAATGGAAAGCATCATGGCAGCAAGCGTCTGGCCTTTTAACATCAGTATATCCTCCAGGTAAATAAAGAGAGACAATTGTTTGGTCACACACATACAGAGGAACACACACTCACTCACACACACAGAGGGAGCACGAGTGTGTTAAACGGTTATTTGCTGTTGCTGCCTGAGCCAATAGGATTCAACCAGCCGTGTGAACCAGTGTGGACACACAGCAAGGTATGTCCATGATTAGACCAAGGACTCAGAGCTGAGCCCAGGGATTACCTGAAACTCACTCCGTGTGTGTGTGTGTGTGTGTGTGTGTGTGTGTCTTGTATTACTGATATTGTGAGGACATTCTACAACAACAACAGATGACATTCTACACCATTTCTTTAACAAAACTCAACTAGGATGTAGAAGCACTGTGTGAAAAACACGGTTACTGTTTCCATAGGAAGTAAGAGGGTAAGTAGCAGCCAGGTGCTGCTAATCAAAGGCACTGATTCATTGATAATCAGCGAGTGTGAGCACCTCTGTAAAAGCAGAAGTTCTGGCAGTTTGCTGGTCTGAAGGATTAAGGAGAAAAGACATCAACAATAATCTTAGAGAAGCAAGTGTTGCTACCTATCAATCTGGGAAGGGTTAGAAGGCCATTTCCAAACAATTTGAAGTCCATCATTTTGCGGTGAAAAATTATTCACAAGTGGGAAAGATTCAAGACAGCTGCCAATCATCCCAGGGGTGCACATCCCAGCACCCAAAGTCAGACTGTGCAATGCTCAGGCCTCAGTTAGCATCTTAAATGTTAAAGTTCATGAAAAACAATTAGAGAAAGAATGAACAAGTATGACTTGTTCGGAAAGGTTGTAGGAAAAAGGTTCTTCTCTCTAAAAAGAACATGGCAGCACAGCTTAGTTTTGCAAAGCTGCATCTGAACAAACCACAAGAATTCTTGAACAAACAGGACCCAAGTGGAGATGTTTGTCCAAAATGCACAGCAGCACATTAGGAGAAAACCAAACTCAGACCAAATACCTCAGACGGTGTCAGCACCGTGGTGGAAGGCTGAGGATTCTGGCTTGTTTTGCAGCCACAAGAAAAGAATCACGGTGCTGCAATGTCAGCACCCAGACCTCTACCTGACTGAAATCCTCAGGACAGGACAGGATCTTCAGAGAGCTGTACATAAGTGGATGCTGCAAACCTTAATGAACTGGAGCAATGCTGTAAAGAAGAGTGGGCCAAAAGTCTTAAAGAAAACCATTACTTCCAGTTATTCCTGCTAAATGTGGGTCTACGAGCTACCAGTGGACTTAGCTTTTTACAGGACTGCAGAGAGTCCTGGGAACCCCCCCAAGCACTGTGTCTGGTGATGCACTCATGCATTTTAAGGATGCACCCAACAGGACTCCACCCTCTCCTACAGGTCACTTCTGGCTCAAAACAAACAAAATGATAGTGGCCAAAATGCAAATGTTGGCGCTTCAATACAAGGAGCCCAAAAATGCCCAGAAGTGATCTTTTATGTACAGCATTTAACTATATAATATTTATATGTGGATAATAAAAAAGAGTAATTTTTAACACACTTTTGTGATCTGATGAGTCTGATAAGTTTTAGATTACAAATAATAATAATTTTATTCTATAGGCAGAAATGGACTCCATCTTTGCTGACTGACACAGATCTGGTGGTAGGAAAAGTTAAAGGTTGACCTGCAAGCCAACACTGGAAACTGAAAAGCTGAGATTAATCAGGCCAGTTTCTGAATGTTGTGATGTGCTTTGACTTTCTTTAGACACCAGAGCCTCCACTTCCAGTTAAAGGAATGAATTTTATGATTTTCACACATTGTGATGAAAAATCTCCACAAGGCTGAAAGGAAATAAAAGCAAAATCAGTTTTCAGTTCAGTGAAAACCACAGGTGAGCTCAATGACAAGAACATGTTCAAAAACAGATTTTTTTTTAAAATTTGAACTATTCACACCTTTCAAACAAACTTAATCAAAAACAACACCTTTCATCAGAATAAATATTTCAGATATGGGGAAGAAGAAATTAATTACATACTCTGTGATGTTTTGACTTGAACTTGGTGTCACCTTTTTCTTTTACCAGTTTTATCTTGTTAACAGAAAAAAACTCCCACAGAGACACAAAGAAGGATTCATTTAGAGAAGAGTTTTAGAAAAACAAAGTTTGGAGCTGAAAGAACTTTGAGAAACAGATTATTTAGACTGAATGTACTTAAGGTTGCCTCAGTGCACAAAGACACATTCTGAACCTCAGTTGGTTTGGGGCTTGTATTCATGAACACAGGAAAAATGTGCGCCAGTAAGCAAGCCTGCATTTTCTCTATGTTGTCTTTTATACCTTTTTTATTATACTACTATTATGCCAGACTTTGAGAAGGTTGGCCATTTTTAGAACGTCAGAAGAAAAGAAGGTCAGAAAAAAAGACCTTAGCAGTTATGATTTACATTTTAGTATGGCATAAAATGTTTAATATTTTTCTATATAGTAATGTTTGAGGCTTTATAACCAACTAAAGAAACTACAATATAAGCAACACACTTGATGAAGAAAATCAAGGATAAAAGTTTTCAACCACAAAGACAACAATCTACATTTCAGTCACGATTTCCCTATTAAATATGTAAGTAATTAATTTATTACTGTATTTTTTTTATTAGTGGTTGTAATCATAGTTCTACCTTTGGTACATCAAAAAGGTTCCATCTTCTGTAAGAGGAGATAGATCCATGAGTTTAGGGAGAAAGCCAACCTGCAAAAAAAACTGCAGTTCCTCTAATGTCCACTTGAGGCACCAGCAGTTCGTCAGAGATAAATTTGTTTACAGCCTGATACAAAAAATGATTTGGTCTCTAAAGATAATTGTTCCCTTCACAACAGCTATATGGGGGGGGGTGATTTATAATATATAACTCATCTGCTTAAATTAGATTAAGGCTTAAAGCAGGGGTATTCAACTCCAAGCCTCGAGAGCTGGTGTCCTGTAAGTTTTAGATGTGTCCCCGATCCAACACACCTAAATCAAATGGCTGAATTACCTCCTCAGTATGCAGTCAAGTTCTCCAGGGTCCTGCTAATGACTTCTATATTTGACTCAGGTGTGTTGAAGCAGAGACACATCTAAAACCTGCAGGACACCAGCCCTCGAGGTCTAGAGTTGAATACCCCTGGCTTAAAGTATGTGGCCACTTTTACTGCATGGTGAAACAGGTGGCTGTAGCTTCTAGCTTCCTGCTAGACTTCACCTTAGCTAATTGGAGTCTCTGAACTGGACCTCTGGACCATTTTTGTACTGTTGGAGCCTTTTGGAGCATTTTAATGCAATTATCTGATCAATAATGTGACTGCTGTGTGGTTAATGGCACAGACCATCCAAGAAAGTTGAGCTCCAGTTTTGCTGAGTGAAATTCTAGGATTTTATTTTGTATTACTGAGCACTTATTAGCAGCTATTTGTGTCTGTGTGATGTTCTCAGTTTACTCAGTTGAATGAAACTTGCAAACCAAGCTTTTTAATGTTGGCTGATAACTTAGCTCATCATCCTCTTGTTGAAATGTGTTCACTTCTGGCTCCAAAAAAACACAAAAAACATCATGGTGGTGACTAAAAAGTGCACATGGAGACTGCCCATATAGTTTATGGATACAACTTGTAAACCAAGCTAGTTTCTGTTAGTTGATAACTGAGCTCTCCAGCCTTTTATAATGGTCAGGTATACATACATCTATCCATTATGTTCTGCTTAGTTCTGGGGCTTGCCATAACTTTTCTGATGCCTGCTAAAAGTCATCCTCCATGGCTTTCCCAAACTCCTCCCACACCTCAGCTTTTGCTTCTGCAGCTGCTGAAGCCACAGTCCTTCCAATACCCATCTCCTATTTCAGGAGATCCCAGGGCCAATCAAGCTTCTTTCTTCAGCCTGATGGCCTCCCTCACCACCAGTGTCCACCAGTAGGTCCTCAGGTTGCCACCACAACAAATATGACAATACAAATTAAAACAGTATGAGAAAAAAAAACATCCATCCATCCATTCTCTTCTGCTTATCCAGGGCTGGGTCGTGGGGGCAGCAGTCCAAGCAGAGAAGCCCAGACTTCCCACTCCCCAGCCACCTCCACCAGCTCTTCCGGAGGGACCCCAAGGCATTCCCAGGCCAGCCAAGAGATATAATCTCTCCAGCGTGTCCTGGGTCTGCCCCGGGGCCTCCTCCCGGTAGGACATGCCGGAACACCTCACCCAAGAGGCTCCCAGGAGGCATCCTATTCAGATGCCCGAGCCACCTCAACTGGCTTCTCTCGATGTGGAGGAGCAGCGGCTCTACTCTGAGCCCCTCCCGAATGGCCGCACTCCTAATGTTATCTCTTAAGGGAGAGGCCAGCCACCCTTCGGAGGAAGCTCATTTCTGCTGCTTGTATTCACGATCTTATTCTTTAGCTCACTACCCAAAGCTTGTGGCCATAGGTGAGGGTAGGGATGTAGATCGACCGGTAATTCAACAGCTTCGCTTTTATGCTCAGCTCCCTCTTCAACACAACCAGTGCAGCGTCCGGTCACTGTAGACACAGCCCCAATCTGTCTGTCGATCTCCCATCACTCGTGAACAAGACCCCGAGATACTTGAACTCTGCAGCCACTCCTTAAACTCCTTCACCTGGGGCAGGAACTCAGCCCTAAGCTGGAGAGGGCACTTCATCCTTTTCCGGCTGAGGACCATGGCCTCAGAATTAGAGATACTGATTCTCATACCAGCTGCTTCACACTCGGTTGTGAACCATTCCACTGCTAGCTGGAGGCCACCACCTGATCAAGCCAACAGGACTGCATCATCCACAAAAAGCAGAGACGAGATTCTGAGGCCACCAATGCACTACATGGTCATGCCTTCATCCACCTTCCCTGTCTCATCAAGCCTGCATCATCCTCAGCCTGTTACTCCACTGAGGTCTTGATTGGATTGCTCATTGTTGGGGTCTTGCCCCTCGAACTTACCACCAGGAATGCATTTCTCTTGGGATCTTATGACCATGCAAGATGCTCCAGCAAATAGCTGAGGATAAAAAAGTAAAATAGAAAAATGTCAGATTTTTATTTTTTTTGCTGACCTTTAAATTAATACTTGACAGAGAGTTTAATTCTCTCTGTCCTTTAAAAGCAAGCAGGAACAGGACAGAATATAAAAAAAATGCCTAGAATCGATGACAAAGGGCAGCCCTGGTGGAGTCCAACACCCACAGGAAATGAGTCCAACTTATTGCCGGCTATATAGGCCATGCTCTTACTACAGTTGTACAGGGACTGAATGGCCAGTAACAGCGGTACAGACACCCTATACTCCCGCAGGACCTCCCACAGGATACCCCAGGGGATGCGGTCGAATGCCTTCTCCAAGTCCACGAAGCACACGTAGACTGGTTGGGCAAACTCCCACACATGCTTGAACACCCTTGAGAGGATAAAGAGCTGGTCCAACGTTCCATGACCAGGACAAAAACCGCATTGTTCCTCTTGAATCCAGGGTTCGACCAATGGACGGACCCTCCTTTCCAGCACCCTGGCATAGACCTTACCAGCTTCCCTTCTTAAAGATGGGTACCACCACCCCAATCTGCAAATCCAGTGTCATCACCCCAGATCTCCACGTGATGTTACAGAGGCGTGTCAACCAAGACAGCCCTACAACATCCAGAGCCTTCAGGAACTCAGGGCGAATCTCGTCCACCCCAGGGGCCCTGCCACCATGGAGTTGTTTAACCATGTCAGTGACCTCACTCCCAGTGATGGGCGATTCATCCCCCTCATCCCCAGACTCTGTTTCCACTACAGAAAGCGTGTCAGTGGGATTAAGGAGGTCCTTGAAAAATTTCTTCTACTGCCTGACTATACCCTCAGTTGAAGTCAGCAGCACTCCACCCGCACTATAGACTGTGTGAGCAGAGCACCGCTTTCCCCTCCTTAGCAGCCTGACAGTTTACCAGAATTGCTTCAATGCCACTCTAAAGTCTTTTTCCATGGCCTTACCGAACTCCTCCCACACCCAAGTTTTTGCTTCAGCCACTGCCTGAGCTGTTTTCTGCTTGGCCTGTCAGTACCTGTCAGCTGCCTCCGGAGTCCCATGGGCTAACCAAGCCCAATAAGACTCCTTCTTCAGCTTGATGGATGGTCTGTCCAGCTTCATCCCCCGCCACCTGATCCAACTCACCACCAGGTGGTGATCAGTTGACTCCTCTCTTCATCCAAGTGTCCAGAACATACGGGCGCAGATCTGGTGACACGATTACAAAATCGATCTTCGAGGTCATGTGTTGATGTGAGCCCAATTATATCTAGCCAGTATTTCAACCTCACACACTAGCTCAGGCTCCTTCCCCACCAGAGAGGTGACATTCCATGTCCCAATAGCCAGTCTCGATAGCCGGGGATCAGTCCACCAGGGCCTCCGCCCTTGGCCACTGCCCGACACACAGAAAAAAACCAAATAATGAAATAAAAGAAGTCAAGCTAGGAGATACAACTGCATTTAAAGGTAGTGACAGTGACCACAGTGAGTGGGCGGAGGGTGAGCAGAGATGTAATGAAGTGCAGAATAAGTAGTGTTGCAGCAGACAAGCTCTCAGTGATCCATGATTTTAAAAGGCGAGTTGATCAGCACTGGAGGGAATACTTTAATAATCTTCCTGCATCAGAGTGCATCAAGTTTCAAATTCAGATCTTCTTTATTGTTTATCTAGAAAGAGTTACAAATGTCAAATAACTGTAGAAAACACATTGAATAGAAACAACGCCAACACACAAGTTCATATCCTTCAGCTTTTCAGGGCTGAATCACACATACACATAAAACAAATATTTACATCCAAAGGTTTTAGTGAGTGCATATCCTGCAACAAAAGGATTGGATAAACATCTTTTGATAAACATCTTTAGAAGTAAAAAATTTTAAAAGAACAGAAAGTCTTCAAAGTATTTTCCCTGAGACTCCTCCATGCTAACAAGAAGGTTGTTAAACAGGAGTTGAGCCTGCCCACGCATTAAAATAAGGACATCAAGGACAGGTAGAAAGCTCATCACCATCACACGAGTGATATATTGGTGACAAATTGATGGTCATGGTACCTACAGAAAAATGTGGGTTTGTATATACAGAGATAGAGGAGACAACAATATAAAATCAAATTCAAAGCAGTTTTATTGCACATTGCAGAAGTTAACAGTTCCTCTAAAGTCCACTTGAGCAGTCATTCCCCACAGACCCCCATATTAAAATGTCCAGCAGGCACCTTTTCTACCCTTTCCCCAGGTGAACTGAGGAGAGTGGGTCCCATATAAGGTTTCCCAGTCAGTGGTGTAGCTGCTGAAGAGATCATCTTTCTAAGGCCCACTGCCTCATGTGTCAGCTCATTACTGCCTCCCGTCCCCGTTGACACGTTTGTTATCATGAAACTGATCCGATGATGTCTGGGTGGATTTTCTTGATGAAAAATGCCAGTCCATGACTTTGTTTAATGTGGCTAGATTAGGGTCAAGATCCAGGCCTGTGGGCCTGGTGGATGCAGCCTTCATCCACCTTCCCTGTCTCATCAAGCCTGCATCATCCTCAGCCTGTTACTCCACTGAGGTCTTGATTGGATTGCTCATTGTTGGGGTCTTGCCCCTCGAACTTACCACCAGAATGGCATTTCTCTTGGGATCTTATGACAATGCAAGATTCTCCAGCAAATAGCTGAGGATAAAAAAGTAAAATAGGAAAATGTCATTTTTTTTTTTTTTTTGCTGACCTTAAATTAATAATTGACAGAGAGTTTAATTCTCTCTGTCCTTTAAAAGCAAGCAGGAACAGGACAGAATATAAAAAAAATCAGATAACTGATGACTAAATGTGCAGTAAAAATGCAGTGAGGTGATTTTAAAGGGAGATGTGTGTCTGTGTGGGGAGGGGGCTCCGCAGAGCCACAAACAGGATGCAGCTTTATTTCATGTAAACTAAATGGACATTCCTGCTGTTTATGGGGTTATTTCATCATTTCTTTCATAATCATTTAGGGGCAGTGGTGGGAAATCCCATATTATTTTATCCTAATTTGGCTGCTAATAAATTACATATATGAATTTATATAGCTCTTTATACAGTCCATCCATCCATTTTCTTCTGTTTAGTCAGAGCAAGGTTGCTATGGCAGCAGTTTAAGTTGAGCGACCCAGACCACCCTTTCCCTAGCCACCTCCTCCAGATTATCTTGGGGCACACTGAGGCATTCCCAGACCAGTTTAGAGATATAACCGCTCCAGCATAGTCTGGGTCTGCCCTGGGGATTCCTCCCAGTAGGATATGCCCAGAACACCTTGCCCAGGAGGCAACCTACTTAGAGGACTGAACCACCTCAACTGGCTCCTTTCTATGTGGAGAAGTAGTGGCTCTACTCTGAGCCCCTCCTGAATGGCTTCACTCCTCACCCTACCAAGAGAGAAGTCAGCCACGCTTTGGAGGAAGCTAATTTCCACTGCTTGTATACACAGTCTTGAGGAATCAACAGCTTCCCATTTATGATCAGCTCTCTCTTCACCATGACGGACTGGTGCAGTGTCCACATCACTGCAGCCACTCCTTAAACTCGTCTACTTGGGGAAGCAACTTGTCTCTAACCCAAAGTGGACACTCCACCCTTTTCCTGCTGAGGACTATGGCCTCAGACTTAAAGCTGCCAATTATCATACCTATCACTTCACACTCAGCTGCAAAAAACTCCACTGCAAGCTGGGGGCCACCACCTGATTAAGCCAACAGGACTGTATCATCCACAAAAAGCAGAGATGAGATTCTGAATGACCCATAACAACAAACCAGACACTAAGACACCCCCCCCCCCGGATACCCCAAGGGATGTGGTCATATGATGGGCAAACTCCCACTCACACTCAAATATCCTTGAGAGGATAAAGAGCTGGTCCAATGTTTCATGACCATGACAAAAACTGTATTCTTCCTCTTGAATCTGAGGTTTGACTAACAGATAAACTCTCCTTTTCTAACACCCTGACACAGATCTTCCTAGGAGGCTGAGCTGCAAATCCAGTGTCATCACCCCAGATCTCCATGCGATGTTGCAGAGGTTTGTCAATCAAGACAGCCTACAGCATTGAGAGCCTTCAGAAACTTAGAGTAAATCTCATCCACCCCAGGGGCCCTGCCACCAAGGAGTTGTTTAACTACCTCATCGTCAGACTCTGCTTTCCTTTTAGGAGGCGTGCCAGTGAGATTAAGGAGGTCCTCAAAGTATTCCCTCAACCACCCAAAGTCATTTGAAGTCAGCAGCACCCCACCTGCATTATACACCATTTCCCCTCTTAAGTCGCCTGACTGTTTGCTAGGATCGCTTTGAGGCAGTCCAAAAATTTTTATCTATGGCCTCACCAAACTCCTCCAACATTCGAGTTTTTGCTTCAGCGACAGCCTGAGCTGAATTCTGCTTGGCCTGTCAGTACCCATCACCTGCCTCTGAAGTCCCATGGGCTAACAAAGCCCAATAGGACTTCTTCTTCAGCTTGATCTCTCCCTTCACCTCTGATATCCACCATCTGGTTTGGGGCCTGCCACCATAACAGGCACCAACCACCATAGATATCCACAGCTCCGTACAGCAGCCTCAACAATGGAGGTGCGGAACATGGTCCATTTGTACACAAGGTCCTCAGAATGCCGTTGAAGTTGTGCCAGAGGTGGAAGTTGAAACTGAAGATCTTGTGATCTCCCTAAGATGATATTCTGAAGATCAAAGTGAGCATCAGAATGATATATATCCAGTAAGACGATATCCAGTAAGCAGCAGTTTTGTGGGTGAAAGTCCAGACTGCTTTGAGCTGATAGGAAGACAACACTAATTCAAATACTCACTCATTGCAACCAAGGTAGCTTAGAGGTGAGCATTTCTGAATGCATAACATATTGAACCTGGAACAGACAGTCTACAGCAGCAGAAGACTACACTGGGTGCCACGCCTGTCAGCTAAGAACAGGAAACTAAGGGTACAATTCACATGTGCTCACTGAAATTGCTATCATGGTAATACAGACCAACATCTCTGAGGAATGTTTCCAGAACCTTGTTGAATCTGTGCCACAAAAAATTAAATAGTTATCACGGCAAAAAAGGGCCAACCCAGTAATAGTCAGGTGTACCCAATAAAGGGGTCAGTGAGCATATACGTACATTAATGCATTAGGAATGTCACTGTGCATTTGTGACACTGGATGCCAGTATCACAACTGAAACCTGGATTTCAATGTGTTGAGGCCCAGATGACAGAAGAAATTATCTGATTCATCTGGTAAACAAATCCATATCATGGCTTCATGAAGAGAAAACCCAGGCCTTTTGACCTGCACCATAAATGTGATCATCAGCTGTAAAAATCACACTCAGGAGTTCAGGTTGGTTTGTTTTTTATCCGATGCTCGCGGTAAAAACAGTCTCAGAGTTAGTTTGAAGTGGTCTTACCTGCAGTAAGAGGCTCCTGTTACCTTTCAGACAGCAAGATAATGAGAAAGAATCATTTCATTAAAGGTGACACACGTCTCACTTCCTGCTCCCCTCGCGCCGATCCTCAGCACCACAAACACTCGCCTTGGGCTCCAACAACCATTTCCTCTCTTTAAAACCCTCTCCCCCATCTCTAACCGCCTACCCGCCTCTGACATTTGGATTGAGATTACTTTTATTATTGTGGTAAACTTGATGCATTCTGGGTAAATATTGCAGGTTAAGGTCACAGAGGGAGCAGCTTGTTTTACAAAGTGAAGCCCAAGGCTGCTGCTGCTGCTCACAAAACACACTATACCTGCAAAAAAGAAGCTTTTCAAACTTTAAAAGGCAGTAGCTCAAACACTGATAAATTACTAGTAATGTGTGATGGTGTTTGGTGTGCTCACGGCATGTGTGTCTGGTGTGTTTACACTTGTAAGTGTAAAAAGCCTCTCAAACTTTTAAAAGCCCTGACAATAAATTAGCAATGTGATATAATAATTTCCACAGCACTCTGATGGAGTGTGTGGGCAATGGCTCCAGTTTGGTTTCAGAGAAAAGCTGCTTGCAGGTCACGGTGCTAAAGGTATGGTGGACCAAAGTTGCTGAAATAACAAAATAAAAAAAATTTTTTAATAAATTAATTAATTTATTAAATGTGACAATAATTAATATCACTGATTTTATTTATTTTTGTATTTATTTGCATTTGTAGTAATACCCTGTTTATTATTTCTAAATATATTACTATATTAAGGCAAAGCATTTACATAGAAATCAAACTCAGATAGATAGATGGATAGATAGATAGACAGATAGACAGACAGACAGACAGATCACTTTATTAATCCCATAGGGAAATTGACATAGTGGATTAGCTTGAGGTACAGAAAGGCAACACTGTGCAACACCGCAGATAAAAAACACAAAATATATAAAACGTTTTAAAAAAAACTGCCAATAAGATTAGACAAATGGGTAAAACGCCAGTGCAATGTACAGTAAACATTAAGCATTATGTATGCATGCTTTATATGTAAAAATAGTGAGTGCAATAGACAATAGTAGTGGTATTAAATATGATCTCCTGTACCGTTCGTCACTACAGCGGAGCTGAATGAGTCTGTTGCTAAATGTGCTCCGCTGTCTGACCAGTAGATGTGAAGTATTGTCCAGGATAGTCATAAGTTTAAGTGTCCTCCTTTCCACCATCACCTAGGTGCAAAGTTGACCTCATGACATCCTTAGCCTTCTAATGTAGCAAAATAAATAATAATAAACTGGAAAACATGAAAATAAATTATTAAGATGATGAATGGAAAAAGAGAAATAATTTAAATGGGCTCTAAGCCATGGATTTTATGTTTTGTTTCTTTTTTGTTTGTTTGTTTTTATATTGCCTGTGTTTAAAGGGGTGGTAGCTTAACCCTCTGGGGTCTAGGGTATAATTGGCCATTTATAATTACTTTTGATTGTACCTTTATAGTTCACCTTAAAAACTGTTTACCTTGACTTGTTTGCTATCATTTTTTCAGCATAACCTCATGTGTGACTGTACAGTAGTTCTTTCATTTTGACATACTATACAGGGTTAATACACCTTTTCCAGGATCAACTTCAAGCACTTTTTAAACGTTTTCATTTTCAAGATTTTCCAGCACATTAACATTGTGATACATTTTTATACAAATGCATACATACTCAAAATTATAGAATTCATAAGATATATATGTCTATGGTAGAATTCAGCTTAAAGTTTCCTCAAGAGAGCGTGAACCCACAGCAGCACGGCTGAGTCTTTCGCACACTAATTGTTGAATTTACTCTCGAGGAATGAATACCTGTGCTCGCGGAATCACAATATTTGTGTGGATTATATTTTTTCTTGTGACTTTTGACCTAAATGTAATTCCATACTAGTCTTATCCGTGATTGGAATTTGCAGTTTTCCAGCCAACACTTATTAAAACAGCGACTCTGTCTTCCGAGGGAGGGGCGGGGTCACAAACAGACTGACAGGTCACATGCAGACGTGCAGGCCAGGCCCAGGCGGAGAATATCCGATTCATTTTCTTTCTTAATATCATAAGCAAACTTTTAAATCACATAGTTTTTTTTAAATGAAAAAAAAGGTGGTTACAATTTCAAGCAGTTTCAAGCACTATATCCAAAATTCAAGCACTTTTCAAACCTTGAAAGGACAAAGTTAAAATCCAAGCATTTTCTTTTTTTCCTGTCATGTCTGGCAGATTTTGCAAGCAGAATTGTAATCTGAATGCACTGCTGCGACCAGCGAGGAGCAGCAGGGAGGCAAGGCACAACAAGGCCCAAACCCAGGTCCAGCCATACACAGAAACACGCACAGACGCACACACACACACACACACACACACAATGCACTGTTGGCTGGGGTTTCCATGTTCCATGCAACAGTGTTTGTTTACAGTTAGAAATGGTGCTGTGAGAGATAAAGGCTTTTTCGGCTTCATTTATACGACAGTGCTGTCTGGAAACTGCTGGTATTTTCGGATGCGATTGGGGAAAGGTTCCATGTTTTGACGGTTCCCCATTGTTAGAATCTACTGTAGTTGTCATGCCATTGCGAGCAGCCTTTCGAGCCCTGCTACTTTAGCTTGACACACTCACCAAGATAAAATATTTTTTAAAAAAATAGAAATGCTCTGGAAGCCAGATACACTACAGTGGTATAGAACATAACACAATATTAAACTTTCTGATTCTAATAACACCATACCTGATTATGTTCACTCTCTCCGTCCGCCATCTTTGGGCAGGAATGTTTTCTTTCAACGCATGCGGAGTATGCGGAGTAGATTTGTACTTGTAAATTTATGATTTGTACTTGTATTGTTGCAAAGTTGTAACTTTGTATTCGTAACTTGTAAACTTGTATTCTCAGAGATAAAACCTCTGATTTCACATGTATGTATGAGTTGGAAAACACAGAACAAATACAAATCTTAAATTTATGCACGTCTATAGACTTACATTTATGAATTAAGAGTCCTATGCATACATGTTTTATCTTACCCCATACTTCCAGTACAGAACAATTGCTAGTGCTAATGCTCGCTCGCAAACTGTAGTGTGATCCGTTGTGGGAGTTAACAGCTGAAGTAAAGAAAAAAATAACAGCTGAAATTCTCAGCACAGGGAGCATAACACACAAACACAGCAGAGAGCAGTGGAGGCGTGGAAAAACATGTCAGCAATTATCCACTCAGTGTTAAAGGGAATCCATAGCAGCGATGGAGAGTATTAATTCAAAATGTACTCACAGTTTTAGCTGCTCTCCTTCATCGCTGCCGCTTTTGAGTTTTGTTCAGAATACATTCTGGGATACTTGGCTGCACCAAGTCCACACAAGTCACCACTGGAACATCCTTGATAGAAGGGGCGGAGCAAGAACACATCCAGGTATTTCGAGCTTACTTGCCTGTATGCGTACTTTAAATTGGAACAGTACTTGGGCTGAGACTGATGACTTTTCACAAGTTCATAAGTATACACAAGTATGCATATTGAGAAACAGCCTATATTTAACCCAGTTTGACAATTACTACATCCAGCACATAATTAAAAACAATGCAAAATCAAGAGTCAAGTACACACCACAAACATGGTTAAAATTTAAATGGATGCTGTTTCTAAGATAGCTGCTCCAGCACAAAGCTTTCTCTGTCTAAATGCACACACATATCTGGAAAGCAGTGAATCCAACCTTAATTAACCATCCTTGAAAATTGTGTCTTACTGAGGCCAGTGTAAATGTTATTAATGTGGTGCAGCACAGTAAATATGATCCCACATCATTTATCTTAGAGTGTGACTAATTTCCTTTCATTAATTCTACAGGAATAAGAAAACAATCACAGAGCAAGGAATAACACAGGAGCAAAAATGGTTGAATTAGTCAGTTTATGTCTTGAATCAGAATCAATTTTTCATAATGTGAATAGATTATCAGGGTTAAATGCCTGTGCAGATGCAGTAACATGGAGGGGAAGTTGCAGCATGAAGCAGAGAGGCTGTAGATGGTGAGAAACACAGACTTACTTCATGAAAACCCTTTGTTTGTAGCTTGGTAAAAAGAAATGATTTAAGTCTCTGTGCTAATTACACCCTCCCTAACTTATCCTTTCGGATGCTGTTAAGGATTAAAATTAGAGATCAAAAAAAAAAAAAAGATGCTAAGTTCTGTGATAGGACTAGATGAAACAATTCTTGGAGACAAACACACCCCTGAGGTGTGGGGTGGGGTGGAATGTGGGGTTGGGGGAATCTTTGTGCTTGCCATGTGGTCAGGGGAATATCTTGCTGTGTAGAAGAAGGATCACAATCTTCACTGAGTGTCATCAGGTGGGTACCTATGGAGCTAAATTTGTCTCAGTAATATTCAAGCAAAAAAAAAAGAAGATCTCAAACAAAAAAATAAATTGTGGTCAAAACTTTAGGAATTGTAATAAAATATTAAAAAAGTTTTGTTTATAAAACTATTTTTTTGTTCAAATTACTCATTTTTTCTCATGAAGAGAAAAAGTTATTTGCAAAACATAAATTTTTATTTGCGCATGTCAGAAATATTTGCTTACGCTTCTCAAACCGTTGCTTTTGACGCCCCCTGTTTTTGCTTGAACTCAAAGAATTTTGAGTAGGGGGAACATGACATCCTGGGCGGTGCCTAAAGAGGAACAATATAAGACATCTCCCTATTGTTTAGCGCGGATGGTTTCTTTTTTTTTTGCTTGAATAATATTGAGACAAATTTAACACCATAGGTACCCTCCTTCCCTGGTATTTCGATGATGAGTCCACAACACCTCCAGAGGGCTCAGCAGCAGCACCTGGCATCCCAGGTGTGCCCCCCTCTGCTTGGCTATCCTCTTCTTACACTGCAATCAGTTCTGCTCTTTTGAAGCACAAGTGGTATCGCTCCTCTTAAACCAAAGCCAGCAACTGGAGTGCTCCACTGCATTGGAGAGGGCTTTGATGGATTGCCGCAAGATTTCATCTCTAATTCCTAAGTCATTCAACAACCGACGAACCCTCTGCAGCCAACCTCAACTGGGTAAACCCTTGCATTGCAGCCATGTTGTTCTGTGTCAGCAGCGAGATTGGCATACTTAAGGCTCTTCCATTCATGAGCTTTGTCCACAGACTCCTGCCATGGGACCACCAATTCAATAATTAAAGCTTGTAAATTAGTTTCTGCAATCTCTGGAAGGAAGCATAGGTTCACTTCAGGCTGATATAGGTCTACCATCAGCTTTGGGTCCCATCCTTAACCATACTGCCTATTTTTGGTTTTGTACCAATGTGCCACAGTTTCTTCTAATTAAGTCTACTCTTTTTAATCTCTTCCCACTGCATCCATTGCTCCAGCTTTGCCTGAGCAACAATCTCACTGCCTGTTCCTGCTGACGTACCTCTTCCGCCACCAGGCCTCTGCGCTGTGCAGGGGTTGCTCTGGACCAAGATGGCCTGCTCTCTCCAAACCCCCGACCTCCTCTTCCTGGCTGGTTCTGGCCAACAATGAGGGTAGACTGTGTCTGCTGGATAGCCACAGCTGGGGTCCACTTCCTTCTAGATGACAGGGCTGGAGCCATTTGGGTAATGGGACTCTGTCAAGGTGATTTCCAATTCAATCTAAACTTCTCAATAAGACTGGACACAGGTAACTCCATAATCCCTTTTCAATGCAGTGCTGAGTTGGTGATGCACCTAGGAAAGCTGAGGAATGTTTTTTGCAAAAGAGCTAACCAGCCATTCCAGTCTCTCTACAGTGAAGAGTGGGACCTTGTAGATAGTCAGTGGCCACATTAGACAAGGAAGGAGGCCAAATTGTAGGCACCAGAGCTTCAGCCTATTGGGCAGAAGGCTCTTGTCAATAGTCTTTAGGCCACTGATGGTGTCCACCCTGATCTGGTCCACCTGGGCTTCGTCCTTAAGGGGAACCATCATACCAGTGTCCCAGGCCCTTGACTGATTTCTCCACCACAGTTGGTAAAGGCTCATTGTCGATGAAGAAACAGTGCTTCACCAGCTTCCCCTTGATCGCTGATATGCTTCTGGACTTGCTTGGATTTATCGCCATTTGGGCCGATTCTATTCACTCTTGCGGCTTTTACAGGAGTCGCCTTGTGTATATTATGGTAAAGGTGAATGTAGTTTGCTTCAGCCATTCTTCTCCTACCACCCACCGTGAGGCATGGATTATGACCTCCATGGCCAAGGTATAGGCTAGTGGAGAGATGGTGCACCCTACCATAAGGCCTATCTACAGGAGCTGCCATGATGAGGTGTAATTGTCAGTTGTTAGACACCTGTAAGTCTTGGAAATATAATTTGATGATGGCCATTATGGGTTCTGGTATGCTAAAGTAGCTGAATCCAATCCTGAGAAGCTTATGCAGGACAGAACCAAATGCAATGGCAAGGTCCATAAACACCACATGGGCCTCTTTTTCACCGATGGGGTTCTGGTGCCGGTGCCAGTATTCGAACCGCTCAGCGGCTTTTTGACTGCAAACGCACTCGGTGCTCGGCTGAAAAATGGGTTAAACTCGGACCCCGCAAGCTGGCTGGTCTCAAACCAAGAATGCATGACGAAAGCGGCAGAAGGGTGTTTCTCTGCCATCTCAGCATAAAGTTTTCTACCGCTATTTCACTACATGGTGTGTATTACATGAGAAAAGTGATGTGATTTTCACGGCTGTGAATTAAGTTGGGCCCTAAGGCTGAACTTGCTGCTTTGTATCAGTTCATATCACAGATAAAAGGACGCAAAGGGCATACTTGTCGTCTTGCTCATAATCGCTGTGCTGCACACAGATGCTGCAGTAGTTTTGTTTTGTTTGCAGGGGAGCGTGTTCTCCCACGTTTGCGCCCTTCGACTTCCGTGTCCAGACGAGGACCCGCCCACACTCATACGTAAAAGATCAGTTCACAAATTACAGTGGAAATGCAGGCTCGTTCTTAAGAATTTCACGGGTTCATTGAAACCGACACCAGCACTGGCATGAGCACCGGCACCTCGGCGGTGGAAAAGTAGTAATGGAGGTTTCTCCCGTCCTTTTTTGGCTGACTGGATTTGATGCCAAATCATAGTTGCACGCTCCAAGCAGCCAGAGAAGGCAGGAATCCCTGCTTTCTGCACAGCAGTAATGATGTAGGCATTCTTCGGTAGGTATGTTGCTAGTCTGTGAGCTAGGATGCTGAAGAAAACCTTTCCTTCCACGTTCAGAGGGCTGATATGGCAGAACTGTTTGATGTTGGTTGAGTTCTTTTCTTTGGGAATAAGGACCCCTTCTGCTCTCCTCCAGGTTGTAGGAATTTCTTGGTTCTACCACACCACACTCATAAGTTGTACAGGAATTGTAGTACACCTGGCGTGTTCTTGTAAAGCCTGTAGGGAACTTTGTTCGAATAGGAATATGGAGCTTGGAAGGATCAGAATATATCCATAAACCAAGCAAGCAAATCAACACCATACAGAAATAATGCAAAACAAACTCAACAGACAGATTTAAGCTAGTCATAGTTAAAAAGCAGCAATAAAAAATATCAACAGATAATATGTTAGCTTGTTATTAAAACAAAGAATAGGTGAGCAAAAATGATAGAACCTGCAAATTAAAATCCATAACAAAAAATCAGAAATGAGGTAAAATGGTCATGAAGACAAAGTATAGGAATTCAACCTCTGAAAGGCTGTTTTTGATTCGGTTTTAAACCCTGATAATGTTGGAGCCAAACTGACAAATGAAGGAAAAAAGCGGCTCATCCAGTATTGGTAGAAACTTGAGGAAAAACCAGGCAGCCTCCTCCACATGGCTTCTCTTGGGTGGGATCCCCCTTCATCTTTGACCTTAGCTTTATTTTTATCTCGGCCACATGCTTGTAAAGTTTCCTGCACGGTTGTCTATCTACAAAATTAAAAAAAACAAAACAAAAAAAACAACTCCTTCATAATAAACCCTTACGCGGAGGTCTTTATCAAAATAGCAGGTAAGCACGTTGGTGGTCTTTACAATAATTATTAGTCCAGCTAACAATGCCGCCACCACCCCAGCTCCTGCCGCTGCATCCCGAGAGGGAAGTACTCCAGTGTTTTGTTTTTCCGTCTCCGTGGTGACAAGTCGGGAGCGCTGTGCTAGTGGGAATCTCTGTGTTGCTCAAGGACACTTTAGTGAGTGGCAGGATGGTTGGTCCATTATCTCCCCCCATCAGGGTGACAAAAGCAGCGAATTTGCTGCTGCTGTTTCCAAACAAACTGCTGTGACACAAAGCCTTGCTCTTTTTTCTGTGTTTGTGTGTGTGGGGGGAGGGGGGTACAACTTTTCATTGCATAGTGTATATTGACTAAAAAAAGCCTGACTCTTTGATGAATCATTGGGAACAAAAAGGCCAAATTTGATCTCCTTTCATCTCCCCGCCTCCCTCTTGTCTCTTTCCATCTTTCCACAAGTGTTTTCCCCAACAAGAAATAATTGGCACAGCCCCCAATCCCATGGGAACAAGCTCATTTATATTCTCCCACATAAACAGGCAGTCACACTGGGTCTTTCCACCCAGTAGCCCCCCCCCCTCAAAAAAAAAATCTCCGCCTTCATCTCCATCTTCTTGTTTTCCCAGAGAAACTTCCTTTTCCCATCAGCAGCTGGCCACCAACCCTCGGAGTGCTGGAAAAAAATCTGAATATTTCTTCCCATAATTCAACATCCTGGGGTCAATCCCAGGAAGCTGCAGCTCCTAGAGGTCCCCAATCGCTCATCATGGATCTATTTTGTTCTTCATGCTAAAAAAATACCCACTCAGATGGCCTTTCTTAAAGGTGTATTTGCAGCACAGAGCAACATGTCTGGTATGTTTGTTTTTTACATACTTTTTATTTTTACACTGCAAAAAGCAAAGAAAAAAACAAAACATCTATGTGATTTTTAAAAAAATCTTTGTTTTACAGGTTTCTTGAGGCTGAGCGCAGACTGATTTCACCATATGAATATTGCATTTTTACAGTTCATGATGGTCATGAGAAACAAATCTGTTCCAACGGTGTTGTTTAACACATTTACAGCCTGATACAAAAACTGGTTGGTTTCTAATGTCTCTATTTATAACAACTGTACAGGGAATGTTTTTTTTTAACTCACCTGTTTAAATTGTATTAAGGTTTAAAGTTTGCATTGTAAGAGGTGTGGGCTCTTTGAGTGACAGCTGGATTGGCAGCACAGGTGGTTGTAGCTTTTGTTTTGCATGGAGAGATCACATCAAGAATCAACTGGCATGAAGTCCACTTTAATCATCATCTATCCTCCACCTTTAAGGTCTTGGCTTGATTGCTCTCTGTTGGGGTCTTTAGTACAGTGGGTGACCTACCAGATCTTGGGATCAAGATCATCCAAGCTTCTCCACCACAACAAGGTGACAATCTATGGAGAAGATGAAATGAAAATCACCAGCTGTGGGAGGACTGGAGGTGGTTGCTTGACTGATAGCTGAGGTTCACTGAAGAAAATTAGGTCAAGGTCTCAGCTATGTTTGGAGAATTTTTAATGCAATAATATGGCTGCTGTGGGGTTAATTGTACACTGCTCAAAAAATAAAGGGAACACTTAAACAACACAATATAACTCCAATTAAATCAAACTTCTGTGAAATCAAATTGTCCACTTAGGAAGCAACACTGATTGACAATCAATTTCACATGCTGTTGTG